>JADRCD010146355.1:9145-29453 GCA_019843815.1 Montemys delectorum | reverse complement strand
CCCCCCCCCCCCACCTTTGCCTCCTCTCTGCCTGGGAGTCACCTCCTCCTCTCCTTGCTCTCTGCCCATCTCTTGTGAGGCCTACCTACCCTGACTGTTCTCTGTTCAGCCCTGAGCACCCACCCACGTCAGTCCATGAGACTGGTGTCCTTTCCCATCCTACACATCACTTCTAACACATTTATGGTGGCCACGCCCTGTACGTGTTACCAAGGAGAGAACCTAAATAACACCCCCATAATTTCAGTTGTTCTCAGTTAACTTAAAAACCACTCGTTGTGCTTTTTAAGGTCACACAGTGTAGCAATGCAGTGTTGGTCTCCCAGTTATAGATGGCAACTGACCAATGAGTTGAGAACGGTTGCCTAGGTTACTTTTTTTTTTTTTTGTAACATCCTGAAGACTGTTTCTACTGAAAACATGCTTCACCCCAGCCTTGGATGGGTGATTAGAAAGAATAAAGAAGCCGGCCTCTAGCTTCAGAAGTCGTGTTGCATGCAGATATATGGGACCATTTGAAAACACTTTGGCCCAAAAGGATAATACAGGGTTAACTTGCCCTAGAGCCCACCCTCCTTTAAAGTCACCTACAGCAGCAGTGACAACAATCATCCGACCATGAAATTAGCAAAACGGGGCAGCACGGCCTACGCCTGAGTCCTGGAAGGTTCAGACTTTGTCACAGAAAACATGACCACTACTATCGGCCAGCTCTGAACTGAGAAGCATCTTTGGCCACTGAATAAAGATCTCTCTTGACAATGGCTTGTGGCGGTGGTAGTGGTGATGGTATGCCACGAACATTTTTCCAAGTTTCCTAGGCTGCGTCTCTCTCCCCTGGACTATAAATAGCGTAAAGGAAGGCCCCCTTGTTTTATCCACTGATGGATTCCTACAGACTGGAACGGTTATAGCAATTACCAATGGTGGAACCAAAGAAAATATAAACTAATATTTGTGGGAGCAAACTTGGATGGGAAACAAAGGGCTAGCCCCTTGCTGGTAAGGAAGGTCCCTTTAGCTGGGAAAGTGGCATGCACACAGCTGAGTCTGAAGGCATTTAGAGGCAGTATTTAAAACATTTGAAAATAGATGGGAAGCAAATACTTCCAGGAGTGTTGGCGAACTCCCCTACCAGCGGATCTTCTCCTGGATTTCACAAGTACAAACTGACATAAACCCAAGCAAACCAAATAGGACCCAAATCCTCACTGAATCAGAGCTGTCGTCTTGTCCCTCTTGCCTCACTGACAACGACTCCTCAATGCTTGGGGACCTCAGCCTGAACAGCGACGTCGCGGATAGCTCGAAACCGCCACGTGCTCCAACCGTTGAGTCTGCGCTCCTGCAAGGGGCGCTGTGCGCCTGTGCTGCGCCAAGAAGTCTCCTGATCTGCCCAGAAACTCGTGACGCTCTTAACAGGATTGGCTGAGAGGAGAAGCGTGAACAAATAGCTTAAAAAGATGGATGTTGCGGAAGCAGAATAGGAAAGCTATCTCCTGCTTCGAAGGAAGTGCGTATTTGACTCTAGATAATCGCTACTGAGCGAGGCTTGGTGGTGCAGCAGACCTATAACTTACTTATGGGGGCTGGTGGCAAGAGAAATACGAGTGCAAGGTCATGCCTTGATACATGGGCTGTTGGTAGAAAATAAACTAGGTGGGGACAGATAGTAAAGTCAACCATGCCGCACTAAGCCGTTTAGACGACCAGAAATCGTGCGACTACGTGATATTCACAGCAAAGCAGGGCTGCTTTGCAAAGTCAGGATGGTGGGGAAGATGGAAGTGCCTCAGTCTACTCTCCTATCTCAAACTCAGCTCAGAGTTCCTGAGAGTTCTGAGAAGCCCAGAGAGCCACATTCTAAAGTCCCCTGGTGACGATAAGTGAGGACTGAGGACGCTTGGGTTAGTGGATGGAAGTGTTTCTGGGGGGGGGGGGGGGGAATGCCAGAGAGGATTGGCTAGGGTGGCCCATGCAGGGAAGCCAATTGGATGGGGTGGAAGACATGCTGAGGATCTAGAAAGACTTAGTCAGTAATTCAGAGGGGTGGGGGGTGGGGGGAGGGTGGGGTGGAAGACAATGGTAGTTGTTGAGAAAGAGAAAGCTCTAAGCTGTTGTCACCACCATGCCTTTTACCCCCATCATGGACTCTAACCCTTGGAAACCATAAGGCCAATTAAATGGTTTTGTTTTTTTTGGTTGGTTGGGTTTTGTTTGTTTGTTTGTTTTTGGGGGGGGAGGGTTGAGACAGGGTTTCTCTGTATAGCCCTGGCTGTCCTGGAACTCATTCTGTAGACCAGGCTGGCCTCGAACACAGAAATCCACCTGCCTCTGCCTCCCAAGTGCTGGGATCAAAGGCATGTGCCACCACTGCCTGGCTGTTTGTTTACTTTTATGACAAGGTTTCTTTGTGTAAAGTCCTGGAACTGCTTTTTAGACCAGGTTGGCCTTGAGCTCACAGAGATGCACTTGCCTCTGTCTCCTGAGTGCTGGGACCAAAAGCCTGCACCACTCACATGCAGTTTAAGTGTTTTCTTTTCTAAATTGCTTTGTTCATCACATTTTGTCACAGCAATAGAAAAGTAGCCAATACGACCCGGAAGCAGCCTTAACTTAAAAGAACTGTGTCTCCATCGCTGTGGCATCCTTTTAAATGACCATGTAACACTTGTTTCATGTGTATTATATGATTCTCTATTGTCGAACACTGATGCTGTTCCATGATATAAAGAAAACACTAGAATGGTAACAGCAAGCCTTGGCTCTACAGAACAGCAAGTCAAATTTGGCTGACCCCCACAGGAAATTCACTGGCCCGTTCACTCATGCTTAGCCTTCATGCTCTTTGAGCAAAGGAGCCCCTCCTCCATTTTTTGGAGACAGGATATTATTATGTACACTGTAGCCAATAATGAAACTGACCTTCCACTTCTCTGGCCTTCACCTCCCAAGTGCTGAGATTACAAACAGGCACGACCACACCCAGCTTTATGTGGTGCTAGGGATGGAACTCAGCTCCATACATGCTAGGCAAGCACGCTGCCAACCTGCCTCTAGCCCCAGTCCCGAGCAAGAAAGCCTTACGGATACAACATGCTAGCTTAGAAAGTAGGAAAAAAAAAACAAAAACATCTGGCAAGCCCTCGGATGGCAGAACCCAAGCAAAGCTGTAAACATTGTAAGTCATTTTTTCCTTCCCAAAGAGCCTTTCCAAACTCCGTAAGCTCATCTTTGCCAATCCTTTGTCACTGCGGCCACAGAAGCAAATTAAATGAAGTTTCTTGTGATGTTCCAGGACCCAAGCACCTAATTCCACGCCTTTTTACATCAGCTCTGGTCCCTCCACCCGCAGACTCTATACTTTAGATCGCCTGTGAGACTACGTATGTAAAGACTGTGACCACAGAGGAGTTTTTGTTTGACACGTGGTTCAATGACACTGATTTGACTCTCATCCTGTGCCACGTCATACCCTCAACTCAGAAGTCTATTCATTCGTTTGCTTGGTTGGTTGGTTGGTTTTTCGAGACAGGGTTTCTCTGTGTAGCCATGGATGTCCTGTAATTTACTCTGTAGACCAGGTTGGTCCCAAACTCACAGATATCCAACTGCCTCCACCTCACTCACAAGTGCTGGGATTAAAAGGCGTGTGCCACCACTCCCTAGCTCAGAAATCTTTATTGATTGCTTCATCCATTACAAGGGTTCTGTTTCCCTGTGGTATCTTGTGGATACTTTTACATTTTTAAAATTTATTTTAAAATTCTGTATACATGTGCATGTGTGTTTCTGAACATAAACCTGGTGCGTAACAAGGCCAGAAGAGGGTGTCAGACTCCCTTGGGACTGGAGTTGTTCTGAGGTACCTGAAGTGAGTGCTGGGACTTGAGTCCCCTGCAAGAGCAGTGAGCACTCCTAACCACAGAGCCGTCTTGTAGATTCTTTTAACATGGTCTTTCTGGTTTTTTGGTTTTGTTTTGTTTTTTTGTTTTTGTTTTTGTTTTTTCAAGACAGGGTTTCTCTGGGTAGCCCTGGATGTCCTGGAACTCACTCTGTAGACCAGGCTGGCCTTGAACTCAGAGATCCACCTGCCTCTGCCTCCCAAGTCCTGGGATTAAAGGCGTGAGCCACCACCGCCCGACATGTTCTTTCAACTTTATTCAAACAAATGTATTTATTATCAATACCCCGGAATTATTTAACATATTCAAAAATAAATTTCATGCTATCAAAAGGTGATGTTGACTTTACTCCTGTTTGCCTTCACACCACTGTGGTGAGCCTTTATTCCAGGCCACATAGACAAGCAGGGCCAGAACCACATGAACAGCAACAACTGCAACAACTGCGGCATAAAAATAGCTGTTTCTATTGGACATTCCAAGGGCACCTTCAAATATATAAGATTTAGTTGTAAAATACAACCCGATAGGAACTGTGACCATTAAAGCTGTGAAGAATGGGAGTGTCTTCAGTGTTGCAGCTAGAGTTTTCATTTCTGGTTTTGTTTTGCTTTGTTTTTTGAAGAAAGAGTTTCTCTGTGTAGCCCCGGCTGTCCTGGAACTCACTCTGTAGAACAGGCTGGTCTGGAACTCAGAAATCCACCTGTCTCTACCTCCCAAGTGTTGGGATTGAACTCTAGAGGCTGCAGTGCATTATGGGACTCCAGCCTCTTCTTCCTCTTTGCTCCTTGGCTCCTGATGGAAGTGGTCTTGTTCTGCTACACACCCACGCCATGGTATGTTCCCTTTGGCGCCACTTTATCAAGACGCTTCATGGCGTGGCCGGGACACAGCAGCAGCAGCAACAGCAGCAGGCGCTGGGTAGTTAGTGGGATAAGTGCACCACTTGTAGATTCTTTACCTTAGAGTGTCAGTCACACGGAGTGTTAAGAGAAAAGGTCTATTTGGCTCAGTTTGGTAGTTCCAGTCCATACTCTACTGGCCCTGTTGCCTTGGGCCTGAGACAAGGCAACATACCATGTCGGGGGTGTGTAGCAGAACAAGACCATTAGGAGCTCCATTAGGAGCCAAGGAGCAAAGAGGAAGAAAGGGCCGGAGTCCCACAATTCCCTTTGAAGACCATTTCCCATCCCAAGACCTTAAGGACCTCCTATCAAAAGCTTCACTCCCTCCCAATAGCACCACTCTGAGAATTAAGCTTTTGGGGGAATATGTTCTGAAAGCGGAAATGTTTTTATATTGTCTTTTTTAGTAGCCCATCAGAAATGTGTACAAGATGCTTAGGACCTTTCTGTCTTTATTACAGCATCTGTTTTTATCTTGCCAGCTAAGTCTTTCTGCTCCTCTGCCTAGCCAGTGCCCTCGGCCTGCCTCCACCACCACATCCATGTGGCAGATGTATCCCTTCAGCTGCCTGGATGCTCCAGCTGAAAGAGGTTGGTATGGGTCCAGCAGTACCAGCATCTCCGAACATACTTTCCACCATGGCCAGACTATCCATGTTGCTTCTCCTGAAATTCTGGCCCTCTAGGAGCGTTATACACTGAGGAAGATAGATCCTTTGCCGGTCTGCTCTAGGCAAAGCACGGAGGTATCTAGTTTTCTTTTGTAGACTCCGAAAGGGCACCAGTAGGCCCACCAAGCAGCTAACGGAGGAGCCACACGGGCCCACGCTGGAACTTGTCCCTTTGGATTTATTTTATTTTTTAAAATTAATGTATTACCATGGAGCTCAGGTTGGCCTGTGACTTGTAATCCTAGCTTGCCTCTTTCCCACTGTGGCAGTTTTCTACAGTACTAGGACACCTGGTGGTTTACATCTAAATACATTTGCAGAGTAAAGGGCAAGCTGGCAGCGATCCTTGAAATAAGTTCCCAGAGGAGCTTGGTTCTCCATGGCCCCTAAGCTCTTCTTGGAGAGCTAATGCAGTTACAAAGGGTTGAAATGGACATTAGCTTTCCACCTTTCCCACACAGGCATGGGAGGGACCATGATTCAGTGACTAACCATTTTAGTGGTTCAAGACTGACGGGTAATCAACTTTTGGGAAGAAGAGAGAGTGTCTGAGCTGGCCAAAAGGCAGGAGCTTGCCGCAGAGTTTATTAAAGGCAGGGAGAAAGATGAGAGTAGCGGAGTACAGGCCTTTAATCCCAGCACTTGGAAGATGGATCTCTGGGACTTAAGAGACCAGTCTGGTCTACATAGGGAATCCCAAGCCAGCCAAAGCTATATAGTGATATCCCATCTCAAAATAACAAAAACAAAACAAAAAGATATGAAGAGGTACAAATTAAAACTAACTTCTAAAAAATGACAGAGAACAGGCATAAACAGCAGCTACTAGTACTTTTTTTTTTTTTTTTTTTTAAAAAAAAAAACAATCATCTGGTTGGGAATAAAAACATAAAGGGAACAAAGGATTTTTATTATGAAAAAGTCTCTGTCCAGTCTACTTAAAATGTGGTCTACTAAGCCAGGCAGTGGTGGCACACACCTTTAATCCCA
Source organism: Montemys delectorum (assembly GCA_019843815.1). Classification (NCBI taxonomy): domain Eukaryota; kingdom Metazoa; phylum Chordata; class Mammalia; order Rodentia; family Muridae; genus Montemys; species Montemys delectorum. Next base: position 22,982 of record JADRCD010146355.1, on the reverse strand, counting down.
GCACTTGGGAGGCAGAGGCAGAGGCAGAGGCAGAGGCAGAGGCAGGTGGATTTCTGTGAGTTTGAGGCCAGCCTGGGCTACAGACCTAATTCCAGGACGTCCAGGGCTGCACAAAGAAACCCTGTCTCATAAAACCAAAACAGAAATATGAGAATCTTGGACCCTGCCCCCATTTAATTGAATCATTAACCACATTTTAACAAAAAGCTCAGATTTCTTTTGATATAGGGTTTCCTGTAGAATCAACTGGTGATGTAGCTGAGAATGATCCTGAACTTCTGGCCCACCTGCCTCCTCTTGTGTGCTGCTAGGATTTATGGGATGCACCATCATACAGTTTATGCGATCTGGGGTTCAAGCCTAGGGCTTTGTGCATGCTAGGCGAGCACTCTATAACCTGAGCTCTGAGAATTTTCAGTACCTAGTAAAGATAAGTAGCACTGATTCTATACTGTGGGGAGGTGATACCATATTAACAGAGGGTAGATCTATAACATAGCTGAAGCCAGTGGTTTCTGAAAAGTTTCTCAACTTTTCAAAAGTAAGTCCCATACAAACTGGATAAAACTTATTTCACTACATGGAGTTCTCTCAGCATGCAAAATCCCTTTACCTAAAAACATTTTCTGCTGAGTAACTTACCAGGCTTCCTTAAAGTAAGGCAAGTTAGTATTGGGAGCTGGACCAAATCAAGTTTTCACCCAGCTGGATCACATCTGGGGCCGCCCATGTGCTTGGAAGCGCTGATCAACCAATACAGGGGGTAGATGGGTGGGAGGGTGTGGGGTGCAGGAAAGTGAAAGCCTTATACCACTGGCCTACATCCTCAGGCCCTGAAATGACTGTAAAAATGATCTTAAAAAGTGGTTGGCAGCCGGGTGGTGGTGGCGCACGCCTTTAATCCCAGCACTTGGGAGGCAGAGGCAGGCAGATTTCTGAGTTCAAGGCCAGCCTGGTTGGTCTACAGAGTGAGTTCCAGGACAGCCAGGGCTAAAAAGACACACCCTGAAAAAACAAAAAAAAAAAAAAAAAAAAAAAAAAAAAATGGTTGGCAGCTTTCCCGCCACGGATCGCTTATTTTATTTTTCTTAAAGGTTTATTATTATATGTAAATACACTGTAGCTGTCTTCAGACACATCAGAAGAAGGCGTCAGATCTCATTAAGGATGGTTGTGAGCCACCATGTGGTTGCTGGGAATTGAACTCTGGACCTCTGGAAGAGCAGTCAGTGCTCTTACCCGCTGAGCCATCTCTCCAGCCCCAGATCACTTATTTTTAAGGCTTGAAAATGCAGAATTGACGGAGCCGTCTTGGAGGGGTACATCGAACTTCTCTCTGGGGCAGCAGTGCTACGGAGCAAAAACACCTAAGAGTTATGACGGCCCTACGTGACCTTCGAACTCTGACCTCGCGCCTTCATCCGCGCTTCCGCGCGCAGCTTCCGCTCCTGCTCCTCCGGGACAAGGCGGCCCCGAAGGGCGGGGCTCTAAAGCCGTCAGTTATGGGCGGTGCTTTCTTGAGGCGGGTCTCGCGAGGGCGGGATTTAAAGAGGCATTTCCGATTGGGCTGCCGGGAGGGGCGGGGCCTGCCGAGGCCTGGGTTGGGCGGGGCTAGGGGTTAGTAACCGCCTCTGGGTAACTGGACTCGGGCGATCAAACCTCCGGAGGCCGGGAGGGAGAGGCCTGCGGGCTCGCAGCACATCCCGGATCTGGAGTATCCCTGGCAGGAGCGGAGTCGGAGGGGCTGCGGATCCTAAAGCTGGGCTGCGACGAACTTGCGAACTTGGAATAGACGATCCCGGAACCCGGTAGTAAAATCGGAAAGTCCCGGATCTCGGAACGTAGCTCGCGGAGCGGACTCAACACGGAGCCCGGAGGCCGGATCGCTGCACCGCGGGACGGGACGGAGTGATGTCGGGCCGCGGCGCGGGCGGGTTCCCGCTGCCCCCGCTGAGCCCCGGCGGCGGCGCCGTTGCCGCGGCCCTTGGTGCGCCGCCGCCGCCTGCGGGACCCGGAATGCTGCCCAACCCGGCGCTCAGGGGCCCGGGGCCTTCTGGAGGCATGGGGGTCCCGGGGGCTGCCGCCTTCCGCCCCATGGGCCCCGCGGGCCCCGCGGCGCAGTACCAGGTGAGGAAGGCAGGCGGGCGGCGCCGCGAGGGCGCTGGGTCGGTCTCCCTGGGGGTGGGGGGGCGCAGGTGAGAACAGGCGGCCCTGGGGACACAGCAGGAGGAACTGTCGAGGGCCGGTGGCGGGCAGGCCAGAGTCCCTTGGTTAGTTAGTGTCTAGGGGTGAGAGGCAGTGTTGGGGAAAGGGTGAAAGCCCTCTGCGGTGGAGGGCTTGAGCAGTTAGAAGAGTCCCGGGGCTTCTTGGCACAGAGTAACTTAGAGACGGAGGCTTCGGGAGATCTAGAGAATTGTGGGCAATCAGGTTGAAAAGTGTTAAGGCAGGTCCCGGAGTAGAGGTGAAGAAGTGACCCGGGATGTGGTAAGGAAATTTTGGAAGAGGGTCGTTAGTGAGAAAACAGGGTTACTCTTCTTTGGCCTCGGTCCCTCTGCCTCTCTGCCTTGGCTTTTCTTTCTTTCTTTTTTTTTTTTTTCTTTCTTCCTAGTTGGGAACTGGCAGAGCGTTCATCTGTCTGAGATGGCTCCCAGCTGCTCAAGTTGAGGAGGAAGGAAGCCTGGCTTCTTACGAAATGGGAGACTAAAGAGAGGGGCCCAGATAACCCCTGGATAGATAAGAGGTAGCCGTGGCCAGGTCTGAAGAAAGCCCAATCCCATAACAGACCATTCCTTCTCGATGTCAGTGTTGAGTAGTTAAGTTTGTAGAGTCCTGCTGGTAGTCTTGGGCTGCACAGGGTATTGTCCTGACCCTTCTGTCTTGGCGGAGAGCAGTCTCAGGTTGCTGCATGAAAGGCCATTGACAAGCAGAGACAAGATCCTGTGGTCAGTGCATTGGGAGCTCACTTAGCCTGATTCTGCATGTAGGGCTCCTCATTCCCCAGTGCTCTGATTCAAGTTCCTCCAGAATGTTTGGGAATTTTGTTTTGCTTTTGCATTTTGGTGCTGAGCATGGGATCCAGGCAGGGCTTTGCTCGTGGCAGACAGTTGCTGAATCAGTGAGCTGTACCTCCTTTCTCAGAGTGCCTGGGGAGTGTGTCCATCCTTTTCCCACATCCTTGTCACTTTTGTTACTTGCTTTTTGATACAAGGTCTCATGTAGTCCCAGGCTGGCAGTGTAGCCAAAGCTGCCCTTGAACTCTTTCTGTCTCTCAAGTGCTGGCATTACAGTCACACACTAGCACACCCAACCTCTCTTTACTCTTTACTTATCCCCCAGGTTCCTGACAAGGCCATATGTCTCTCAATCTATGTGCCATAGCCAAACGCGGTGGCTTATTACAGAGGTGTGAAGGTGTGCCCTGCAGCTTATTCTGTCCCCTGCTGGTATCTCTAGGTAGAAGTCCCAGAAATAGATCTTCATGGAGCATGCATATTTCACCCAGGAATCAAATTTCTAAGGAGACACCTAACTGGGGGTTGGGGTGGGGATAAGTGACCCCCTTCATTTCTCCTTCAATCTCAAACCAAAATGACGAGTTTGGGTATGAACCCAGATAGACTTGGTTCCAAGGATACTAGCTGGAGTTTATCTTTCCCATGTTGCTTTCCTTGGAGATTCATGGGCCTAGTATATCACTGATCAGTCCCTACATCAGTTATTGTAGCCCTTGGCCCTGCTTGCTTAGCACTGCTCTGGAAGCTTCCTATAGGCACTGGGGATATCTGTTTGGTTAGTTGGTTTTCCAAGTCTCTCTCTATAGTCCTGGCTGTCGTGTAATTTACTATGTAGACCCGTTTCCTTGGCAAGCAGCTGATAGAGAACGTGCCCTTGGAAAAGTCCCTGTTGAAGATGGGAAGATGAATTCCTGCATATTTTGTAGAGAGTGGCCTTGGGCCTATGCTGAGGCCAGGCTGGCCAGCCAAATAGCTGTGGCTACTATGTGAGAAGGAAGATGGCTTTGAATCTGGGCATCCCATACCAACCATGTTACCTCTTCCTCTTCTTCCTCCTCCTCCTCTTCCTCTTCCTCCTCCTCTTCCTCCTCCCCTCCTCCCCCTCTTCCTCCTCCTCCTCTTCTTCTTCCTCCTCCTCCTCTTCTTCCTCTTCTTCCTCTTCCTCCTCCTCCTCCTCCTCCTCCTCTTCTTCCTCCTCCTCCTCTTCTTCCTCCTTCTCCAGAGAAGGGCAGGGGAAAGGAGGGAAGGAGAACCCAGTTAACATTGGTTGAGTCTGAAGGAGATCCTGCTTGCTTCTTCCCGTGTCCAGGTGTCCAACTCCCAGAAAGACTTGGGATCTGAGTTCAAAGGAGCTCCTGGTTAGAGCTCTTGGGGTGAGCAGGAAGAGCAAGGACTTGTGTGTTCAAGCTGAGCATATTGGGGAGCCTGCTGAAATAAATTGATAGCCTAACTACCTCTAGAGGGTCTTTCTGGTTTTGGAGTCAGCCTGAAGGGCTTAACATACCATGATCAAAACCAAACCAAAAAACCTAGTGTGCATTATTGCTGGGTTCACTCAGCTCAGAGTTTAAAGCACCTTCTGTTCATAGGGTCAGGGTATGTCCTCCAAATGAGGCTCTTAGGTTCAGGCAGCTATCAGAGGATCAGGGCTGCAGACTCTGGGGCAGAGCAGAGCATGCTTACTTAAGCCCTACATTCATTCTTTTTTTTTAAAGATTTATTTACTTGTAATTTTATGCATATGAGTACACTGTAGCTGTACAGATTAGGTTGTGAGCCATCATGTGGTTGCTGGAGCCCTGCATTCTTAACCCAGAGATGGCAGAATCAGCCTAGCCTACTTTCCTTGTCTTCTTGGTGGTTATAAAATCAAGCCTAGAATGTGGGGTTGGTGCTTGACCAAGTGGAAGTTACTGCATTCTGGTATCCTGGGGACTTAAGCAGGCCTACCTACCCCCACGGTGGGACAGGCTGAGCATCTGTGGCCGTGACTTTGTTTTGTTTCTGAGTAGGAGTTACTAGCTCTTCAAAGCCCAGGTGTAGAGCTTGACTAGAGGAAAATAGGACTTGAATTGTAAGCAGCCTTCCCCTGAGGCTGTGGGTGAGCTAGGGGGCTGGAGCCTGAGCCCCACAAGTCTGGAGCAGATGTCTGGGTGGGGCCTGTTCCAGACCTGCCTGGGCTGCCTTGCTTTGAGATTTCCTGGAGGGCTCAGCAGTTCGACAGGCTTTATGAACCTTAGTGGAGAGCTTTTGGGGAACCAGAGCACCTCAGATTATATCTGCAGTTACTCTAGGAAAACCTCAAGTCTGGAGTGATGATGGGGGTCTTACAGCTGTGGCCACCTGAAGTTTTTCTTTTGTCCCCTTCCCCCTTCTATAATCTCTTCCTCTGGCTTATTAGGGCAGAGAAACAGGCTGTCTTCTGCCTTTCAACAGCTTTGATGAATTTCTTCCTGATGAGGAGAGGCTTGTGGCAGGACTCCCAAGGTCCTAGGGTCTCCCACTTTTAACTCCTCAGTTGCCACTGCCGTCCTGGTCTGCTGCTGTCCTTTTCCCGTGTCTCTGGGTCGTGGTTTTTTCCCTTCCTCTCTGCTGCTAGTCACGAGTCTGACTCCTTAGTGCTGGATAAAGAAATGCAGAGACTCATCTCCGGGATGCTTGGGTGTGGGTGCTGGGGTCCTTTAACTTAGTGTGAATCTCCACCCAGGCTGGCTTGGTTGTCTGTTGAACTGATTGATTGCATAACCTGGGCCCTGGGGCCAGCCCTGTGAAGCTGCCAGGGACAGTGTGTGCAAGGCAGAGCTGCCAAACAGGCCTTTCAGGCAGCAGCTATGTGGATGGAGCTGGGAGGTAGAGGGCTCCTAGAAATGTTGGAAAACTGGGCCTTGGATGGGAAGTCAAGATGCTACTTGTGTCACCCACACTGTTGTTGTTGACTCTCTATCCTTGCATCCCAGGATAGTCTTATTCTGCAGCTTGGGATGGCTGGGGTTAAGTTGAACTAGCAGCCTGGCTGCCAGGTGGTGCAGAGACCATGGGCAGAGTCCAGATGTGTGCTGTTCTCATTCCCATAGGCCACCCAAGAACCATAATTTCTTTTTTAGAGGGTCTTTTGACATAGAGATAGGGGCATGGCAATAAGGAATGGGGGGGGGGGGCGTGGAATGGGGGAGGGGACAATGAGTCCAGGTTGTGTTAGGGGCCAGATGGTGACCAGATGGTGTATATACTCTCCTGAGGCCATCCCCACAAGTTGTGACATGACTGGGCCATCCTATTATACTTGCTCACCTGGGGTGCTACTGCCTAATGGGCTTGCCATCCCAACTGCTTTTCTTCCCATCATGCCACCAGGCAGCAGACTTTTTATATCCTCTTGGACTCCCCTGGGTTGCTATGCATTGCCCTTGGTCTCCCAAGTGATGTGTTTCCTTCAGAATGGGTCTTTCGTGGGCTATCTAAGGACGCTATAAATACCTTGAAGCTGGCTGATCCCAGGGGGCAGGACATAGCATATTGAAGCTGGAAAGGTGTTGATAAGTCCTAAAAAATTCCCCAGGCCCACCCTTCTACAAGTGGTGCTCTCCTCCCACTCATGGACTCTGGCTGCCTCATTTGTTGGCACGGCTGCCAGGGCGGTTGCAGGGGCGGGGCAGGTGTGGTTTACATGCTAGGCTCAGGCGCCTCTTCCCCTTTGTTCCTGGTCTCCCCATTAGAGAGAGAGAAATGGAGGGTATGGGCTGTGGCCCTCGTAGGGCTCTGCCACTGACCTGTGCCCCTCCATTGTTCCACTTTTCCCAGCGACCTGGCATGTCACCAGGAAGCAGGATGCCCATGGCTGGCTTGCAGGTGGGACCTCCAGCCGGTTCCCCATTTGGCACAGCTGCTCCGCTTCGACCTGGCATGCCACCTACCATGATGGATCCATTCCGAAAACGCCTGCTTGTGCCTCAGGCCCAGCCCCCGATGCCTGCCCAGCGCCGAGGGTAAGGAAGGCTGTTTCTCATACCTTGCCTCTGGTGCTGAGTCCCCTCTACCTTGACCATAAGGAGACTCTTGGCAGTCTGAGAGAGGGTTTTGAAGATAGCGAGTTTGGACTGTTAACCTCTTAAATGGGTTTCTGTTTTCCTACTAGGTTAAAGAGGAGGAAGATGGCAGATAAGGTTCTACCTCAGCGAGTGAGTGTTAGGGGTCCTGCCCAGGTTGGGCTGGACAGGGTGGGAGTCCTGGAGTTGGGAAGGAGGGGAGGATGGTAGGACTAGCTGGTGAAACGAGCCGTCATACCTCTCAACTGCAGATCCGGGAGCTTGTCCCAGAGTCTCAGGCATACATGGATCTTTTAGCTTTCGAGAGGAAGCTGGACCAGACCATCGCTCGCAAGCGGATGGAGATCCAGGAGGCCATCAAGAAGCCTCTGACGGTACACACTACCCCAAGTTCTCACACAGGGAGCTGTCCTTTAAAGTAGAGCATACACTCACTTTAGCATGCTTTGAAAAGGTGTCTTGCTACATATGGCTACTCACTCAGTCCTCCTGCCTCTTGTTCTTCCTCTTCAGCAAAAGCGAAAACTTCGGATCTATATTTCCAATACATTCAGTCCCAGCAAAACAGATGGAGATAATGCAGGAACTGCAGGGACCCCTGGGGGGACCCCAGCAGCAGACAAGGTGGCCTCCTGGGAGCTTCGAGTAGAGGGAAAACTTCTGGATGATGTGAGTTGGGAAAAGAGGTGTTGAGAGTTGGGAGGGGAGAAGGAGTGTGTGAACTTAGACTGTGGACAGACATGGGCATTCTTTAAGAAGTCCTAGCCAGCCAGGTGGTGGTGGCGCACGGCTTTAATCCCAGCACTTAGGAGGCAGAGGCAGGTGGATCTCTGAGTTCGAGGCCAGCCTGGTCTACAGAGTGAGTTCCAGGACAACCAGAGCTACACAGAGAAACCCTGTCTTGAACCCCCCCCCCCCTCCAAAAAAAAAGTCCTAGCCTAAAGCTGGGCAGTAGTGGCGCATGCCTTTAATCCCAGCACTTGGGAGGCAGAGGCAGGCGGATTTCTGAGTTTGAGGCCAGCCTGGTCTATAGAGTGAGTTCCAGGACAGCCAGGAGGGCTACACAGAGAAACCCTGTCCAGACCTAGCCAGTTAGAGGTTAGACTTGGTGGGGTTGTCATTTCTATGCTGGGGATCAAACTCGACCTCTACACACACACTGTGCTAGTCCAGAGTGAACATCTGTAGTTACTACAACTTTCCTGTAGATGGCAGTCAAATGTCTTGGAATTCACTCCCTCATTGGTTGGCAGTGGGGTTCATGAAGTGCCCTTTTCCTGCCACTTTGCCCAAATTTTGAATGCTACTGGACCTTGAACTTCATGATTGAATCGTTTCTTCTGATTGATAAATTCAGCAGCACACCCATCTTATATAGCTCTTTCCACTCCCAGCCTAGCAAACAGAAGAGGAAGTTCTCATCATTCTTTAAGAGCCTTGTTATTGAGTTGGACAAGGAATTGTATGGGCCTGACAACCATCTGGTGGAGGTAAGAATGGTTCTGGAGCCTGGGAGGGACAAGCTGCCAGGGAACACAGAGCATAACATCAGTGTGCTGGTAAGAGTGTTGTAGCCTATCTGCTAATGATGAACTCTGCCGTTCTCTTGCCTGACAGTGGCATCGGATGCCCACCACGCAGGAAACAGATGGCTTCCAGGTGAAACGGCCAGGAGATCTCAATGTCAAGTGCACCCTTCTGCTCATGCTGGATCATCAGGTGACAGCTGTCCAAGCTCACAAACGGGGCCAGGGTTTCATGCAGGGAGGAGTACAGGGTCCTCTAACTCAAGTTCTTAACCCTTTGGGGAGGGTGACAGTGACATTTCACAGGGACCACTGGGACACAGATTTACATTACAGTTCAAAACAGTAGCAAAACTATAGTTATGAAGTAAGAAAAATGATTTTATGGTATGATTAGGAAGGTTGAGAACCATTGTTGTAACTCCTTCACATTCTGTTTCTGCACAAGAATCCTTGACTCCCTCTGTCCATTCCCAGCCGCCACAGTATAAACTGGATCCCCGCCTGGCGAGGCTGCTGGGCGTGCACACGCAGACCAGGGCAGCCATCATGCAGGCCCTGTGGCTTTACATCAAACACAACCAGCTGCAGGATGGCCATGAGCGGGAGTACATCAACTGCAATCGCTACTTCCGCCAGGTCAGCTGGAATTACCTGCTTCTTGTTCTCTCGACCCTTGGCTCAACTGCTCCGGAACCCTAGTGCTTACTCATCTTTGGCTGCTGTATACTGGCCCTGGAATAGTCAACTTCCCCAGGCCCTCAGGCATCACCGTGCCTTTGATGCTCTTTCCAGATCTTCAGTTGTGGCCGACTCCGTTTCTCCGAGATTCCTATGAAGCTGGCTGGATTGCTGCAGCATCCAGACCCCATTGTTATTAATCATGTCATTAGGTAAATAGAAGGATGAGAAATGAGATGGCTCTTGGAAAAACAGAATTCACCCTGAAACTTTACTCTTAGGATAGACTTGGTGGTTGGGATGTAAATAGCCATGTTTCCCCATGCTCTCCTGTGCTGCCTGCAGTGTGGATCCTAATGACCAAAAGAAGACAGCCTGCTATGACATTGATGTAGAGGTCGATGACCCACTGAAGGCCCAGATGAGCAACTTCCTAGCCTCTACCACCAACCAGCAGGAGATTGCCTCTCTTGACGTCAAGGTAAGTCTTTTGGAATCAGAGTGAGGGTGAGTTGGTCTGTCACTGTCACCCAGCACACTGATAGGACCTCAGACCCTAGGGCTGGAGCACACTTGACATAGGCACCCCTTCTCCAGATCCATGAGACCATTGAGTCCATCAACCAGCTGAAGACCCAGAGGGATTTCATGCTCAGCTTTAGCACTGAGCCCCAGGACTTCATCCAGGAATGGCTCCGTTCCCAACGCAGAGACCTCAAGGTATGCTTGTTTTTGAAGGGAATCCCATGTAACACACTGGGTGAATTTTTTTCTACCCCATGTCCCAGGTAGACTGACTCAGGTATGGGTGGGAATTATGCCACACCTTGCCCCTTGCTCTTTACAGATCATCACAGATGTGATTGGAAACCCTGAGGAGGAGAGACGAGCTGCTTTCTACCACCAGCCCTGGGCTCAGGAAGCAGTGGGGAGGCACATCTTTGCCAAGGTGAGCTTTTGCCATTTTGGCCTGCTTTTCTTGAGAAGCTGAAGCCTGAAGCATGCTTTGTCGTCTTCTTCTTCAGGTGCAACAGCGAAGGCAGGAACTGGAACAGGTGCTGGGAATCCGCCTGACCTAACTGCTCAGGGATTGCTTCCTTCCTTCCTTCCCTGCCCTGGAACCTGGCAGGAGACTGTCCTCTTGGTTCTGGCTTGGGCTGCAGACATGTAGGATGGAGTGAGGTGTGTTTCCTGTCACCCTCCACTCCCCAGCTTTAGTTTCATAAATGTAGCTTTAGATTCCTCACTGCTTGGTCCCCAAAGCCTTATTACTTACCTTTTAGTGCTGGCTTTCATTGGGTTCGCAATGTGCTGCCTCAGCCCCCTGCAGGCAGGCCCAAGAAGGACTGCTGGAGGTTGTGCTTTAACTTTGTAACAGACATTTCCGAACCAAAGGCTGCTGGGTTTGCATGTTTACAGGCTCCACCCTAGGGCCAGTGTCAGAGCTGGCTTTGGGGAGCTGGGCAAGGAAGAGGAGGCCCAGCCCAGACTCTTCCTGGCCTTTCTAACCAAAGTTCTTTGCCATTCCTACAAGCCCAGCCGTGCTGCTGGTTTGTCCTTCTCTTTGGGTATTTGCACTATTTGGGGAGCAGGTTTTTCTATGTGGGAGTCACCTTTTTGTACAGAGGTAATGGGGTTTTCAGGGAGCCCACTTGGTGCCTCCTTCCTTTCTTTTCTTAATCTATGCAAGCGGCTGCAGCCGCCATCATCTCCTAGGATGCCATGGGGCTGCCCACCCAGAGCTGCTCGGGCAGGGGGAGGTGGGATCTCTAGAGGGTGGGAATGTGCCAGTTCTCTAACCCAGCTAAGGCAGGGGTGTGTGCGTGCGCCTGTGTGCTGCAGGGGAAGGGGAAAGCTGGAGGACTGTTGTTACCTTTTGCAGTTGGTCTTAAAGAGGGTGGGCCTAAGGCTTGGCAAATGCCACTTCTGGCAAACTTGGAAAATTCCAAATAAATCTTTTTGTTTATTGGTAGTGCCCAGACCTGGTCATTGAACAATGCAATCACATATTAACAAACAGGAGTTAGAGAGTTTATCACACAGACCTTTATTTGAGGGATCCACACAAAGGACATACCCTCACTTCCATAGCTTCTTGATGGACATATTTTTCTCACTATCCTTTTGCATGACCTGGAGAGGGAGGGAGGGAGGAAGAGAGCACATATATGCACGGTGAGCAGGGATTTATAAACTGTGAACACAAGTTTAACCCCTGCTCCAGAGCCACCACAGCAAAGGCACACGAGTGGAGGCACATACCTTGGCCACTGCCATCTCAAAGTCCTCTTGAGTAACGTGGACACGCCGTTCCCGCAGAGCGTACATACCAGCTTCTGTGCATACGCCCTAGGTGGGGAGAGAGGCTGAGACCCCGCTGCTGGGCCCCCTCGGCACTGAGTTGGCTCCTAAGGCTTCCTGCTACTGCCCTGCTTCCCTGAAGCCTCCAGTTACCTTCACTTCAGCCCCTGAAGCTCCAGGCATCAACTCAGCAATTTTTCTCAGGTTGATCCCCCTGGTCAAGTTCATTTTCCGAGAGTGGATTTTCAAAATGTCCAGCCGGGCCTAGGGATAAGAGAAGAAAGCCCTAAGCCCCGCACTCTGTCTCCACAGCCAGAGCTCCTCCAGGTACCTCAGGCACAGACCTCCTCATTGGGGGGTGGAAATTCAATTTTTCTGTCAATCCTCCCAGGACGAAGCAGGGCAGAGTCCAGGATATCAATCCTATTGGTAGCCATGATAACCTGGGAAAAGGAGTGGAATCAGCTGCCCAGCTCTTAGGCCTGCATGCCACCTCATGCTTTTTCTGGCTTGTCTGAAGGCTTACACCATCTCACCTTGATATTCTTGGTGGCCTCAAAGCCATCCAGCTGATTGAGCAGTTCCAGCATCGTGCGCTGCACTTCACTGTCACCTCCAGAGCCTCCCTCCAGCCGTGAAGAGCCAATGGAGTCAATCTCGTCCATGAAGATGATGGATGGAGCATGTTCTCGGGCCATGACAAACAACTCCCTTACCATTCTTGCCCCTGTGCAAAGGTCAACCTGCATTAGAGCTATGTGCACCCCACCCTCTACCTTTCCATTCACTCCCCACATCCTTAGCCGTAGTTACCTTCCCCAATGAATTTCTGTACCAGTTCAGAGCCAGAGACACGAATAAAGGTACAGTCCGTATGATGAGCCACAGCACGGGCCAACAATGTCTTCCCAGTGCCTGGGGGTCCATACAGCAGGACTCCCTAGAGGGAGAATATACATTAAACTTAGGGGAAAGGGCCAACTCTTATTGAACATGTACAAGTGAGAGCTTTGTATTGGATCCCTTGTTTGAGGTGAGGGATATATCTCTCCTGGGCTATGTATTCAAATTAGCTTACTGCTCCAGAAATCTCTCTTATTGCTGCTGTTCAGCGGGGAGGGCTACCCAGCGCTGGCTAAGTCTGATGTTACCTTTGGCTGTGCAATGCCCAGTGCTTCAAAGAGCTCAGGGTGCTTTACAGGCAGCTCGATCACTTCTTTGATCTCCTTGATCTGCTTGTCCAGCCCACCAATCATCTCATAAGTTGAATCTGGCACCTTTTCCACCATCATTAGTGACACCAAAGGGTCCACCTTGTTAGGTAGGATCTTATGCAGAGTGTAGCTGTCATTTCTTAGAGCAACCCGACAATTGGGTGTCACCTGGAGAGAAGGGGAGGGAGTCTCAGGATGCAGGGTGGTGGTGCTGCCCCCACCCCCACCAGCATTACCTGCCACACTTACATCATTGATATCGATGTTCTTGTCTACATCAACAACAAACTTGCCCTCAGGATGGACCTGAAGAAATAATAAGAGCTTACAATTTTCCTCCATAGCCAACAGCGCCACCCCAACCAAGATTAACACAAGGAAGCGCTGGGGTGAGACGACATGCAAGGCTACATACAAAGGGAGGGAGTGCCAGGGGTTCATTCTTGGTGCCAAGCTGCTTTTACCTTGACCAACACTTTTTTCTTATCCATGGCCCTCACGACTTCTCCAACGTAGGAGCCCTGTTCCTGCAACAGCTGCAGCTCCTCCCGCAACAGGCGAACTAAAAACAACAACCCCAACAACCCCTAAACCATTAAAAAACCAGTCACCTAGGGACCATTTTAACACCTAGAAGAGAAGAAAGAACTTAAGACTTGAGACTTGAAAGGGGCTTCCAGCAGGGCTTTGAAGAGATGTGCATGGGAAACAGCCACATAGTTAACAGTGAGCATCACTGTGGGCTGAGAAGAGACTGAGCACTGCATAAGATGGAAGGTTGGGGACTCCTAAACCTTGCCTCAAACCAACACCGAGTTTTCTGTCTTCTCCCCTCTCACCTTTTGCGTTCAGCTCATTCCTCTGTGCCTGCAGTCTCCGGAGATTCTGGCTCTTATCATTTACAATCAACTGTGGAGACAAGAGACAAATCCCATTACAAAGTCAGAAGCCTATAGGAAACTGGATCTTGGCTGAGACTTAAAGGCAGGTTTAAGTTGCTTCTTTAGCATCTCCAGCAGTATCTGAAAGCCCTGTCCTGTTCCCTTTAAGATTTC
>JADRCD010146352.1:22212-40415 GCA_019843815.1 Montemys delectorum | reverse complement strand
GAAAGAAAGAAAGAAAGAAAGAAAGAAAGAAAGAAAGAAAGAAAGAACAAAAGAAAGAGAGAGAGAAAGAGAGAAAAAGAGAAAGAAAGGAGAAAGGGAGAAAGAAGAAAGGGAGAAAGAGAGAGAGAAGGAGGGAGGGAGGGAGGGAGGGACAGAGGTACAGAGGGAGAGAGAGAGAGAAAGAGAGAAGTCTCTAAGTTGTAACAAATAACCTGCAGCATGTCACCCTGGCAACCTTGTGTCTTCCAGAGTGTGGGGTATGATGTAGACCTAGGGTTGTATGAGCTGGTGGGAACTGTGCCCCTGATCATGAGGATCACCACAGCCCTGGTCAGTTCTTTTATTATCACAAGAGTTAGAATCAGTGTCAAGCTTCAAAAGGTAAGAGGGAAGGGAGTAATACAATCACTTCATTCAACAAGACTTTCTGGAATTCCTACTGTAGTCCAGGCCCTGTGTTCAGTGCTATGGAGGTAACAATGATAAAGAAAGAATTTCTAAAATTTTGACACTAATAAAAGCAAGGATGATTTTATACCAGGCAGCTAGAGCTTACCAAATACTCAAATAGCATCATTCCATCTTCCCTTTATGTATTGCTATTTCTTAACATTTAAAATGGCCTCTGGCCAGTCTGTCTGGGCCAGTGCCCTGAGCAAACCTTGGGCAAAAACTCCGAAGCTACTCCTACAACAACCAGAGAAAGCTACACTCCCAGGTGCTCTAATATGCCCAGGATCAGAAGGACTCAAGGTCTGTCCCATCACTGGGAGTAACTGGGATCAGCAGGACCCAGGCACTTAGGAACTCTGCCAGCCCAGTGGAACTGATTCCTTCCAATCTGTCTGGGCCAGTGCCCTAAGCAGACATTGGGCCCAAATTTTGCAGCCAGTCCCACAGCATCCAGACGTGGCTCCCCTCCCAGACACTCTGAGACCCCAGGATCAGAGGATCAGAGGTGAGGAGGACACTAGTAGATAACCAGATAGCACTAGAGATAACCAGATGGTTGGGGGGGGGGGCAAGTGTAAGTAAATAACCAACACAAACCAAGGTCACTTGGCATCATCAGAATCTAATTCTCCCACCATAGCAACTCCTGGACACACCATCACACCAGAAAAACAAGATTGAGATCTAAAATCACCTCTCATGATGATGATACAGGACTTTAATAAAGACATAAATAACTCCCTCAAAGAAATACAGGAGAACACAGGTAAAGAGCTAGAAGCCCTTCAAGAGGAAACACAAAAATCCCTTAAAGAATTACAAGAAAACACAATCAAACAGGTGAAGGGAATGAACAAACCCATCCAGAATCTAAAAATGGAAATAGAAACAATAAAGAAATCAGAAAGACAGACAACCCTGGAGATACAAAACCTAGGAAAGAAATCAGGAGTCATAGATGCAAGCATCACCAACAGAACACAAGAGATAGAAGAGAGAATCTCAGGGGCAGAAGACACCATAGAAAACATTGACACAATGATCAAAGAAAATGTAAAAAGCAAAAAGCTCCTGACCCAAAACATCTGGGAAATCCAGGACACAACGAGAAGACAAAACCTAAGGATAATAGATATAGAAGAGAGTGAAGACTCCCAAGGTAATGGGCCAGTAAATATCTTCAACAAAATTATAGAAGAAAACTTCCCTAACCTAAAGAAAGAGATGCCCATGAACATACAAGAAGCCTACAGTACTCAAAATAGACTGGACCAGAAAAGAAATCCCTCGTGTCACATAATAATCAAAACACCAAATGCACTAAACAAAGGAAGAATTTTAAAAGCAGTAAGGGAAAAAGATCAAGTAACATATAAAGGCAGGTCTATCAGAATTACACCAGACTTCTCACCAGAGACTATGAAAGCTAGAAGATCCTGCGCAGATATCATAAAGACCCTAAGAGAACACAAATGCCAGCCCAGGCTACTATACCCAACAAAACTCTCAATTACCATAGATGGAGAAAACAAGATATTCCATGGCAAAATGAAATTTACACAATATCTTTCCACAAATCCAGCCCTACAAAAGATAATAGATGGAAAACACCAATGTAAGGAGCAAAACTACACCCTAGAAGAAGCAAGAAAGTAATCTTTCAACAAACCCACACAAACCTAATTCTACCTCTTACAACAAAAACAATAGGAAGTAACAATCACTTTTTCTTAATATCTTAATTTGAAAATTAATATTACCAACATATCCTAATCGATTGAAATCCAAAAATATGAGGAATTAGAAATGTGTTTACTGTCATCCAATGGTCTCTCTAATTTGGTAATTGGAGAAATAGGCCTAATATTGTACAATCCATATAAACTTTCTGCTTGTTTGTTTGTGACAGTGTCTTGCTGTGTACCACATAATGGTCTTGAAATCATACTTCTCCCATCTCAGCCTTTTTATTAGTAATATTGTTTATTTCATGTTTTTACACTATACTATGGTTTTAAGTACAGCTTGCATATTTAAAAGTATTTATACAATAATAGACAATTAACTTGGGAGGTGGCTTATAAGAGAATAACAAAGAGTGAGACTGAATGCTTTGATTGACATTTGTAACTATTGTATCAAATTTGAAGAGGACTTTATAAGTTACTCTTTCTCTGAGGTGAATGCTTTTCCATATTATCACAGCCAATGAACCAGATTCTTACCCTCACCTAATGTCTGTGCCACCCTCCAAGCAGAACCATTGTTCATTGTAACAGTTGGTGAATGACTTTATGGATAGACCATCTTAATACACACACCATTTCATAAACTAGTGTAACCTGTTCTCTGTGGGCTGAGAATAAAATCACTCACTCAAGTCAATTGGCTTTGATCATAGCAGGAAGTCTGTTTCCAAAAATTGTGCCTACAATTCATTCCTTGGTGCAGAAGAACTGTCAACTCTCAGCTTAGCTACTATGGAGGTAAAATCCTTTGGTGATGTGAGGGTCATAGAAGTACAGCCTTATTACAATGAAGTCCAGCGTCTATAAATTGTTCTTATTTTGGGCTTGTACCACAGTAAGAGCCAAGATTTTAAGCTCTACTAAATACAAAACAAACAAACAAAAAGACTTTATATATTTATGTTCATTTAAAAAATACTAGTAGTATTATATTATTTTAAAATATACAGTTAATATGTTTAGAGTTATTTAAAGTTTATATTGAGAAAAACATATGTATTTTCAATATTGCTGTAAACAAGCATCTACATAAGACTGTTAAATTGATTCTTGTTTTATATCAAACAACTTTTATAATACTCATTTTTATTCATATAATATTTTATAAATTTTAAAGAATATGATATGACAAAAAAAGGTAATGTAGGTATTGAATGGGGTCTCTGGGAAGAGTTGGGGTACAAAAGGGGAACAAGAATATGATTTAATTCTATTTACTTAAAATATGTTTTTAAATGTTAACAAATTCAGATAAATTAAAATCTTGTTTCTTTTCTCATCATAATGTAATAAAACTTAAATCAGTAAATATATATATTTATTGGAGGTGGGGCATCCATGTGTCATGGTGTGTGTATAATCAGAGAGGAGGGAACCTATATTGAAAAAAAAAGCCTCCATAAGAGTGATCTGTAGGCAAACCTATAGGACATTTTCTTAATTAGTGATTGATGTGAGAAGGCCCATTTCAGGTTGGGTCTTCCATTCTTGGGCTGGTGGTACAGGGTCCTAGAAGAAAGCAGGTTATGCAAGCCAGTAAGCAGCACCCCTCCAGGACCTCTGCATCAGCTCCTGCCTCCAAGTTCCTGTCCTGATTGAGTTTCTATCCTGACTTCCTCTAATGATGGGCCACAGTTTGGGGAATGTAAGCCAAATAAACTCTTTCCTCCTCAACTTACCTTGGCCATAGTGTTTTGTCACAGCAATAAAACACTAAGATAGCCATCTCACCAGCTCTTATTCTCACCCTACATTTTAAAAACTGAAACATAAGACTGGACACATAATGAGTGAAATGATAGAGCCAAGATGTAACCCATATCTCTTTTCCAGAGTTTGACTTCTTTACTGAATTCAGTGAGGTTAAATGATGTATCCAAAACAATAGAGCAAGTAGAAAGAGATTCGAAACCACAAATTCTGTTTCTTTTGATTCTACAAAATTTTCAGTGTCCTGATACTTTCTACAGAATTGTACAGCTTGTGTCGAGAGGAAAGATTCCACTGTTTTCCTTGCAGAATAATTCAAATGGACTTTAAAAGGAATGCCGCCTGTTAGGGAAGGAGTTCAAAGTCCTGTGGTGTCTGTTAATAAACTATATTAATTATTTGCAAATATACAAAATGAAAATGATAATATTTTTCAAAGAATTAAAAGCTCTTTGACTTTCAAAGAACTGTTCACAAAACCAAGCTCACTATACGGAAAAGGGAAAGTAAGAGGGGCGTTCATAGAATCTGCACATTAAAGCAGAGTGTACCAGGATTTTGACCTTCAGACTTCAATACCTACTTCTAACATCAAGGAGAAAATACCTTAGGGCTAAAGGAAAGAGCCACCAAGAGCTTATTAACCACAAGGTATTGTGACCAGGAAATGGACTACCTTGCAAACTGTACCAAAGAGAGTTTGAAAAGAAACAGCTGTAGTTTGCAGGTAAAAGACTGGTGTTTTATTTAGCATTCATGCTTTCATCAAAGGTGCTACAATTAACATCTGAGCTAAAAGGTGTCACAGACCAATCCTTAATTAAAAAAAAAAAAAAAGAAAAGAAAACCGAGAAAAAGCAGCTTAGCAATTATTCTCCATGGGAAAGATGACTGTAAGTAAGTGCACCTCATAAATTATTTGCAGGCGTGTCCATATTAGAATGAAATAAGATCTCTCTGAGGGTAACACACCTGTGCCATGGATAATTGCCCTCATTCACAAATAATAAGTGTTCTACCAGATGTTTCGCCCCACACAGTCATATGCAAGGCAAAGCGGTAGGAGAGAGTATCTTAGCTCAGACCAGAGATGATCTTTTTATCCTTTACAAGCTCTCAAGCTGTGTCAGCAGCTTATCCGGGGAGACAACCAAAAGCAAAGAGGACTCCAACTGTTAAGCACTAACCTTCCATCTCAGTGATTAAACTACTGAGGAACACTCGGGGTTGTGAGAAGTCTCTAATCTCAATTAGATGCCTACAGCTCTTTCATTTAGTTTTTAATTTTAACAGATGTAAATTGGATCATTTCTTTTGAAAATTTCATACATGTACTATGACTACATTCACCCCATTTCCCTCTCCCCCACCCCTGCTGACCCTCATCTGCTTCTCATCTAGTCAGTCCTCTTACCTCGTGTCTTGTGCAGGTAGCCATAGCTGATGCGTTCATGATTGTATTGATGGTGTCCTGTCTAGATGACAGCTTTTATAGTTTCCTTTCCACTCTCTAACCCTCAATCTTTCCTCCCTACTCTTCTGGGCCTCGGAAGGAGTGTCTTATTTAGGGCCAAGCACTCAACAGCCATTTATTCCCAATACTTTGGCCAGCTTTGAGTCTCTTCATTAGCCATCACCCTCTGCAGAAAGCAACTTCTGAGTGGCAGGCCAAGACAGCACTGCTCTACAGCTGCACATATAAATATCTGGAAAGCTGTTCGACTACATGTCAATTTACCCAAACGTCAGTAGCAGATTTAACAGTAGAGGATGCCTGTGGCCTCCTCAGTCAAGGGTTTTGGCCAGGTTTACTGTATTAGGAATGAATTTTCCCATGGAGCACATCTCAAATCCAATCAGAACAGTCAAATGCACCAATGGGCATATCATGCCTAACAGATAGGTATTTTAGCAGAAGCAGTCCACAGACCGACAAAACCACTGGTAATTTCTCTCCCAGCAGCCTGCATAGCACTTTCTAGTGGATAGGATTTTTGTATGTTTTAAACATTTATCAAGATGAATTCTGTTTCAAAACTGCATAGAAGCTAAATGAGTGAAGAGAGAAACAGCTTTAATGAGCATAGTGTTAGAGAATAAATATTACTTTATTAGTAGTTTTGTACTTACTATTTGTATTCTTTATAATATTTAACAACAAAACTATACTCATGGTAAACTACCTACAAACACTGGAGAATCTGGGTCAATAGCAGACTGGATATAATCAGCAGTAAATCACCTCATGACTGTTTTTCTAGAGAAGTATAGGTTGAAAAATAGTTGTATCTTGAAATTTGCACATTGTGATACCACTATGCACATGATATATGCATACAGTGGTTACACTCAGTGGATGAAAACAGTAAACAATATAGTCACACACTCACTCTCCCAAGACCTATGCAAATGGACTTGTAGTAGCAGAGTAAATATATGTTCAGACATGTTATTTGGATTATCAAGATGAGTATAACATTGCTTTTAAATATGAAATCATTAATGTGTGAAAATAAGGTTGCCTTCCTTGACAGCAAATTCAACAAAGTAAACATCCAAAGATGGTGTTCACCATAGTCCATCTATAATAACTGATGAAGCATGCTTGTTTGTCCCTTCCTTCACTTGAGAACTGATCACAGCCACACCTGATCACAGTCATACCCCAATACCCAACATACCTACACTTGAACAGGGCCCTTTTGCTAGGACAGAGTCAGCAAGGAATAGACAACTAACTTCAGCTACACCCAACATGGTGCTTGCAGTAATCTGGGTTCTCTTTCCTAAGAGATCATAAGAAGGACAATACACAGAAGCAGCCAGAAAGAAGCGAGGTTCAGATTTGAGTCTAGTCTGTCTAACCTGCTTTGTGATAGTTCTCAAGAATGAGGAGTTTCAGAAAACCCAGTGACAGGAAGCAGCCACATAAAAATGGAGACAACCTGGAGGCATCTAGAAGTATAACCTTTATGATCTTTCTTAAAAATAGCATGTGACTTCCAACCAATATAGCGCTGGTGAGTACTGAAGAAGATAAAAGTGAACACAATGGCAGATAACATCACAAGTGATTAAAATGGTAGGGCTAGTTGGAGGGAAGCATTTCAATAATCCAGGAGAGGAAGAACAAGAGCTGCCTGGCCTTGTTTAAGTTTGGTAAGCTCAGGGATCATGTATGTAACATAATTTGAGCTGTATCAGAGAGATCATCATATGTTTCAGTAGCCATCTTAAAATTTTGAATTGTTAATTGGAACTGGCTTTGAGAAGTTTGAGAAGGCATAGAGATCTCCAAATTATAAGGGAGAGATAACTTGATAAGTTTAGGATGATCAGGAACTACCTTGCAGTTACAGAAGGCAGAACTTGTGGCAGAAAGATAGAATCGTAGAACAGTTCTGGGCCATCGCCTTCTTCTCTTCTTGCTGCTAAGTTCTAAGTGTAACTAAAGAAACTCGGCCCTCATGCAAAGCTGTGAGAGCCAAGTGTTAAACTGTGGATTTTCCAGACTTCCTTCATGGTGATGTTGTCCCAAGATGTTTATGACAGTGCCCAATGATATTCTTGGGGAAGTTCTCAGTTGTCAATGTGGAGCAAGCAGGAACTGGTCAATTCTGTTGTTGTTTGTTGTTTATTTGTTTTGATTTGGTTTTCATTTTATTTGGGTTTCTACTTTTTTAAGTAGATCACCTTCCCATTCGATTTCCTCAGATGACATGCTGATAATAAGCCATCTATGACTGATAGTGTGAAAGTCAGTTAAAGCCTCAACAGGTTCGGTTTGCGTGACAAAAAGAACAAAGACAGAACAAAGACAGAAGTGATGGTTACTTTAAAGGTGAGCAGATCTATCTTTGAAAGGAACCAAGTTGTGCCATCTTGATCAAAGACTCCAAAGACTTTAGGTTCAAGGCCAAGGCCATGCATTTTGTCACACTCTGACTAGACCTACAAGAGAAGTACACAAATTATGTGTAGAATAACCCTGTCAAACCTCACTCATAAGGCTATGAATAACATTCCACACATTTATTTATTGGGGGAAAGATTTGACCTTCAGCTTTTCCTCTCAGTGTCTTAGGTCAGCCTGGTTGACAGAGTAAGTTCCAGGACAACCAGGGCTACACAGAGAAAGCTTGTCTTGAAAAACAAGAAAGAAAAAAGGAAGGAAAGAAGGAAAGAAGGAAGGAAGGAAGGGAGGGAGGGAGGGAGGGAGGGAGGGAGGGAGGGATAGAGGAGAAGGGGAATGGAGAGGAGAGGAGGGGAAAGGAAGAGGAGGGGAGAAGAGAGGAGAAGGAGAAGAGAAGAGAGAGAAGAATTTGGCTTTCCTCAAACTCACAACTAAAAGTAGATCACTAACAGAAATCAAGACCTTTTCCAAACCACTCTGTATGTGAGTGGATGAAAATGGTATGTCCTACCAGGTCTCCTGGGTGTTCTGGGACCACTGATAGAGGCCTATCATGAACTTCTAGTTTTTAGAGCTGTAAGATAATGAACTTGTGTCAGGTCATGACAAGACTAATAAGGGATACTAGAAACTGTTTTAATAAGGCATTCCAGAAAGAGAAGCTCTTGTTGGGGACAGTAGCACTGCTTAAGTTAAGCTAGTTGGGGTTTTATTTGGGTTTTATGTTGGTTTTGTTGGTTTTCTCTCCAAGTAGAGATACTATGACATAGACAAATACTGATCACAAGTCAGTTGATCTGAATGTATGTATTGTCTTGAGTAGATGACTAGCTCTTCTGGCCTCAGTTTATACATCTGTTTAATTAACACAGAGACATCAATGTTCAACAAGGCCTTTTCCACATCTCCTGGAGATGCTTCTGCCTTTGTGCATTCCACCCTGAAAACCCATGCTTTGGTCAGCCATAGTAAATCTTACAAACTGTTGTGTTGGTTAAGAACTTGATAGAATTTTTGTTGAGACAAGCAAGGAAAAAATGTTGCTTCCAAAGCCTGGAGGCAGAGGAAGCATTTGCTCAGATTTACTATTGTCACTAGATATACTACAAAGTTCTTACACCACCAAAAGGTGGTAGTGACATAAAGAAGGCAAACCTCCATACCTTTAAATGCTGACTTGGGAAAATAACACGGACTCATAGACTTAGCTGAAGGATGAATATTCTACTCCAAAATGAACAATTTTTCCCTAAAACAACATTATTTTTTTCCAACTAAGATTTTTTTTTTTTTAGTATGTAAACACAATGATTGTTTTATTCTGCAGAAGTCCATTACTGGGGTCTCCCATCACCAATTTTGTTAAGTATTCTGTCTAAATTCCACCCTACAGCTACCTGGCAACAGCCAGGTAAGCCTGACCCACTATAAAAGGGGCTGTTTGGCCCCTCTTCTTTCTCTTGTTCTCTTGCTCTCCCTTTCCCATTCCCTCCTCCCCCGCCCCACATACTCATGTCTGGCCTCTACTTCTCTTCTCTCTCTCTCTCTCTCTCTCTCTCTCTCTCTCTCTCTCTCTCTCTCTCTCTCTCTCCCTCTGCCTTTCTCTGCCTCTACTACCCTCTTAACTCCCCTTAAACTCTCTTCTATACTATACAGTTGTGTGGCTGGTCCTTCAGGGGGAAGGGATCCCTTAGCCTCTCAGGATCCACCTATATCAGGCTCCTGTTAACAAGCACCTCTTAGCATCCACAATAGTATCTGAGTTTGGTGTCTGTACATGGGATGGATCACCAGGTGGGGCAGTCTCTATATGGCCTTTCCTTCAGTCTCTGCTCCATACTTTGTCTCCATATTTCCTCCTGTGATTATTTTGTTCCCCGTTCTGAGAAGGACTGAAGCATCCACACTTTGGTCTTCCTTCTTCTTCAACTTCATGTGATCTGTGAATTGTATCTTGGGTGTTTTGAGCTTTTGGGCTAATATCCTCTTATCAATGAATGCATACCATGTGAGTTCTTTTGTGATTGGGTTATCTCACTCAGGATGATATTTTCTAGTTCCATCCATTTGCCTAAGAATTTCATGAAGTCATTGCTTTTAATAGCTGAGTAGTACTTCATTGTGTAAATGTCCCACATTTTCTGTATCCATTCCTCTGCTGAAAGGACATCTGGGTTCCTTCCAGCTTATAGCTATTATAAATAAGGCTGCTATGAACAATGCACATCGATCCATTCTTATCTCCTTGTACAAAGCTCAAGTCCAAGTGGATCAAGGACCTCCACATAAAACCAGATACACTGAAACTAATAGAAGAGAAAGTAGGGAAGAGCCTCAAACACATAGGCACAGGGGAAATTTTCCTGAACAGAACACCAAGGGCTTTTGCTCTAAGATCAACAATAGACAAATGGGACCTCATAAAATTGCAATACTTCTTCTGTAAGGCAGAGGACACAGTCAACAGGACAAAATGACAACCTACAGATTGTGAAAAGATCTTGACCAATCCTACATACAAAAGAGGGCAAATATGCAATATATACAAAGAAATCAAAAAGTTAGACTTCGGAGAACCAAATAACCCTATTAAAAATGGGGTACAGAGCTAAACAAAGAATTCTCAACTAAGGAAACTCAAATGGCTGAGAAGCACCTAAAGAAATATAAAGCATCCTTAGTCATCAGGAAAATGCAAATCAAAACAACCCTGAGATTCCACCTCACACCAGTCAGAATGACTAAGATGAAAAACTTAGGTAACAGCAGATGCTGGTGAGGATGTAGAGAAAGAGGAACATTCATTGTTGGCGGGATTGCAAGCTGGTATAACCACTCTGGAAATCAGTCTGGTGGATCCTCGGAAATTTGGGCTTAGTATTACCTGAGGACCCAGCTATATCACTCCTGGGCATATACCCAAAAGATGCTCGAACATGTAATAAGGATAAATGCTCCACTATGGTCATAGCAAACTTATGATTAGACAATCTTAAGAATTATGTATGGTTCTGTATGTACCATTTAAAGCCTATGGTCTTTTTTTTTTCACATGATAATGAACAACTTTAATGAACTAAAAAAGCATTACATCTACAGAAATATTTGTGACTATAGAAAAGACTGCACTTGACAGCAGTGACATGGCTCTGCCTTCCTGGTACACCTGACCTAGAGGAATGCTTTCATTCTGGATATTTTTGCTCCAGCCAGCTGAGCATACTTTCTCAGTTTTGCAATGTACCCCAGAAAAGCCACATGTGCAAAGTTCTCAAGCACCACTTCCTTTACAAGGCCTTCTGATCAAGTGTCAAGCTGGCCAATTCCTGTTCCACGAAATACAGTCACATCTTCAAATATCACTGATTCCCCAGGCTCTGCTTTTATGGAGATATCTTCCATCATTAAATCTTTCAGTTCTGTAGCAAATACAGGCTTAAATTTTTCAGGACCTACAGAGGGATTCAAATGGCCCGCCTATGGTCTTTTAATTTACATTACTAGTGACAGAACAGAAACACAAAAAGATATAGCCTTTTTTTTTTTTTTTTTTTAGGCTCTGTACCAATAGTTTATCAAAGCTACAGTATTTTTCTTAAATTTAAAACCACTGATTTTTTAATAAAATAAAGAACTTTATAAATATCACAAATAGTACTGAAAGAGCAAAAACATTAGAATAAATACATGCTTGTAATCAAGTAATTATTATGACATAACTAAAAAACACTGTCTTATATGGAGTGAGGTTCTCTCTTCTCTTTCTTTTTGGAGACACTCAGAGCTATGAGGTTTCCTCTTACCACTGCCTTCCTTTTGTCCTAAAAGTTTTGGTATGATGTGTCTTCACTTTTATTAAATTCTAAAAAGCCTTTAATTTCTTTCTTTATTTCTTCTTTGACCAAGTTATCATTGAGTAGAGTGTTGTTTAGCTTTCATATATGTGTGAGCTTTCTGTTGCTTTTGTTGGTATTTAAGAACAGCCTTAGTCTGTGGTGATCTGATAGGATGCACGGATTATTTCAATCTTGTTGTATTTGTTTTGGCCTGCTTTGTGGCTAATTACATGGTCAGTTTTGGAGAAGGTACCATGAGGTGCTGAGAAGAATGTATATCCTTTTCCTATAGGATGAAATGTTTCCATAAGTATCTGTTAGATACATTTGGTTCATAACTTCTGTTAGTTTCATTGTATCTCTGTTTAGTTTCTGTTTCCATGATCTGTCCATTGCTAAGACTGGGATGTCAAAGTCTCCCACTATTATTGTATGGCATGCAATGTGTGCTTTGAGCTCTAGGAAAGTTTCTTTTATGAATGTGGGTGCCCTTGCATTTGGAGCATACATGTTCAGAATTGAGAGCTCATCTTGGTAGATTTTACCTTTGACCTGTATGAAGTGTCTTTCCTTATGTTTTTTGATAACTTTTGGTTGAATGTTGATTTTATTCAATATTAGAATGGCCACTCCAGCTTGTTCTTGGGACCATTTGCTTGGAAAATTGTTTTCCAACTGTCTTAGCCAGGGTTTCTATTCCTGCACAAACATCACAACCAAGAAGCAAGTTGGAGAGGAAAGGGTTTATTTAGCTTACTTCCACATTGCTGTTGATCACCAGAGGAAGTCAGGACTGGAACTCAAGCAGGTCAGGAAGCAGGAGCTGATGCAGAGGCCATGGAGGGATGTTCATTACTGTCTTGCTTCTCCTGGCTCACTCAGCTTGCTCTCTTATAGAATCCACAACTTCCAGCCCAGGGATGGCACCACCCACAAGGGGCCCTACCCTCTTGATCACTAATTGAGAAAATGCCCCACAGCTAGATCTCATGGAGGCACTTCCCCAACTGAAGCTCCCTTCTCTATGATAACTCCAGCCTGTGTCAAGTTGACACACAAAACTAGCCAGTACAATTGACCCCTTGTCAACTTGACACACAAACACATCACTATTAAGACTAAACCCATACTTTCTTATTTATCCCCAAGATCTAAAGCCCCACAGTCTTTACATATTATAAGTTCAATCTATTTAAAATGTCCAATATCTTTTAAAATTCAAAGTCTCTTAACTGTGGGCTCCACTAAAATACTTTCTTCCTTCAAGAGGGAAAAAATATCAGGGCACAGTCACAATCAAAAGCAAAACCAATGTCTGGGATCCAACTCACGCTCTTCTGGGCTCCTCTAAGGGCTTTGGTCACTTCTCCAGCTCTGCCCTTTGTAGCACACATCTTGTCTTCTAGGCTCCAGATGTCTGTACTCCAGTGCTGCTACTGTTCTTGGTGGTCATTCATGGTACTGGCATCACCCGACTAAGAGTCTTAAAGCCATGCTCAATAATGAGGAGGTTAGAAGTTATAGAGTTGTAAAATCTAAAACTGGATTTAAAAATATTTAAGTCGTGCTCATAGAATGTCAGGGTCATTTGAGATAAATATGGAAAATCAACTTTCAACTTG
The DNA here is from genome assembly GCA_019843815.1 of Montemys delectorum. Taxonomy (NCBI): domain Eukaryota; kingdom Metazoa; phylum Chordata; class Mammalia; order Rodentia; family Muridae; genus Montemys; species Montemys delectorum. Next base: position 27,133 of record JADRCD010146352.1, on the reverse strand, counting down.
AAGATTAAATATAAATCTTAAAAATGTTAAAGTCACTGTTTCCCTACCCCAGTCCATTTCAGCAATGACTTCCCTGGACACTGCCTATTTACAACATCTCATAAGCACCAGTCCAGAAAGAAACCCACACATGGGCACTGGATACAGAACTGAAAAATATGCTGAAAACTTCATCTCCTGCTATTCAAATTAGTTGGTGAGAGTGCAGAGAAGTGCCCCGCAGACTTTGTGTGACAGCAGTATTTGAGGCGAAAGCTTCAAGGAAGCCAGTCCCCTGCCCCTGCATTGTCTCCTGGCACCACTAACTCAGAGGTAGCCCAAATATGTCTTTGCAAACTCATATGCTAGGTACCCATCAAGATATGGTTTATTAATGGCTAGACAACATTGGACATTGCTCTCTGACCTTTACCTTCTAACATCTTAGCCAAACCCTGGCTTGGAATTTCATAAAGAATGCTACCCATCCAGAATAATTGCCTCTGGCATTGTTAGGGAAATAAGGAAGGGGATAGGGCATTGAAGCTTATAGAATGGGAGATGTATCCCAGAGCAAGATCAAATAGAATCCTCATTCTCAGTGAGATACTACAGCTGAACCACTCCTAGGAATTAGCCAGAGACTTGTCTACTTGCCCAAAAGATTAGCATAGTGGGCGTTTTACCTAGGATGGGCGGGACTTTGAGCAGAGTGTGTGTGTGAGACTGTGTGCAGCATTCAGCATTCTAGATTCAGCATTCAAGATTTGAGATTTGAGCCCAGCAGTGATGGCACACACCTTTAATCCCAGCACTTGGGATGCAGAGACAGGCATATTTCTGAGTTTGAGGCCAGCCTGGTCTATGGAATGAGTTCCAGGACAGCCAGAGCTACACAGAGAAACCCTGTCTCGGAAGAAAAAAAAAAAGATTCGAGATTTGAACGTCTATCCTCCTGGCTGGCGCACCCGCAGCCCCCTCGGACTCTGGCTGGGTCCATGTGGCCAGAGTGTGCTCGGAGCCTGGGGGTGATGCACCAGTCCAGAGGAGATGGCTGCTGTTTTAGACCCAGTGTATTTTAGATGACCTCAGATGTACCTCAACTGCTGAGCTGCCAGATTTTTCATTTCTCTTTTGCAATGACTGTAAAAGTCTGATGCCATTTTTAAGAAATACACTCAGATTCTACACTTCTTGTGTCGCATCTGTCTGTCTCAGTCAAATCCTGTACACATGGCCAGAACTCATCATCCCGTGGGACAAGGGCTCCCCATAAGAAACCCCAGTCCGTGGCAGAGAACTGGAAATTTAAGTTTAGGAAGAAATCTTGACAATTTTGAGTTTTCAAATTATTTAGATGTAGATGTTTCAATCATGATGCAGTGGTTTCTCACTCCTAGGCTTTAACCACAGGGAGACTGACATGATTCTAAACCGAACTGCAGAAATGGATTCATAGTTCTATATAAATTATGCATAATTTATATAAATGTATATGCATATAGCAATTCATTTCTAGCATTGTTGTTATTAATATTATTCTATTAATCTAGTGTTTGTGGGCACTGTGGCATGTATGTGGAGGTCAGAAGAGAGTTTATGGAAAGCGATCCTCTCCTTCCACCATGGGAGTCTGAGTGATTCAATTCAGGCTGTCAGCCTTGGTGGTAGGTTCCCTTATCTACCGAGCCACCTCACCAATACAGGAATGGCCATTTATATCAATCACTCAGTTAATGCTGTCAGTGCTCTTACCAGCTGAGCCATCTCACCAGTCCTTCAGTTGCTTTCTAAGTAGAAGTTTACCATGAACATTTTAAAGGAAGAATGTAGCTTGATATAGATGCAAAGTATTTTGTTTTGAAAATGGTTCTTTTTCTTTCTATTCATAGACATAACAAATATTACCCAATTCTTTTTCTTTGCCTCATTTTTATTTACATCCCAAACACTGTTCCCCCTCCCAGTCCCTCTCCCCATCACCCATCCCCTCTGAGAGGGTGCCACTCCCCATATCCCCCCACCCTGGCACATCAAGTCTCTGCCAAATTAGTCATATCCTCTCCCACTGAGGCCAGACCAGGAAGCCATGGTGTCTGAGCTGCCTGTCTACTACATATGTTCAGAAAGGGGCATTATTATATCCCATGTATGTTCTTTGGTTGGTGACTCAGTCTCTGAGAGCTCCCAGGGCTCCAGGTTTGTTGGTTCTGTTTGTCTTCCTCTGGGGTCCCCATCCCCTTCAGGGCTTTCAATCTTTCCCCTAACTCATTCATTAGAGTTCCCAGCCTTCATCCAATATTTGGGTGTAGGTAGCTGCATCTGTCTAAATCAGCTGCTGGGTGGAGCCTCTCAGAGGACAGTTATCTAGGCTTCTGTCTATAAGCATAGCAGAGTATCATTAATAGTGTCAGGGATTGGTGCTTGCCCTTGGGATGAGTTGGGATGGTTATTGGTTGTTGGCCTTTCCTTCCATCTCTGCTCCATCCCTGAATTTCTTGTAAACAGGACAAATTTTGGGTCGAAAGTTTTGTGGGTGGGTTGTTGTCCTGATCCCTCCATTGGCTGTCTTGCCTGGCTACAGGAGGTGGGCTCTTCAGGTTCCATGTCCCACTGTTAGGCATCCCAGCTATGGTCACTGACTCCAGGGAGCCTCTTCTATATCAGGTCTCTGGAACTTCCTAGAGATTCTCCCCACCCCACTCTCCCCTCTCCCACCCAGTTCCTTCTCTCACTCTGCCTCCTGTGAGTATTTTGTTTCCCCTTCTAAGTGTGATTCAATATCCTCGCTTGGGCCTTTCTTCTTTAACTTCATTGGGTCTGTGAGGTATGTCATGGGTACTCTGTGCTTTATGGCTACATATACTCCACTTATCATACCATGTATGTCCTTTTGGGTCTGTATTACTTCACTAAGGAAGATATTTTCTAGTTACATACATTTGCCTGCAAATTTCATGATATCCTTCTTTTTAATAACCGAATAGTATTCTATTGTGTAAATGAACCACGTTTTCTGTATCCATTTTTTAGTTAAGGGACATCTAGGTTGTTTCCAGTTTCTGGCTATTATGAGTAAAGCTTCTATGAACATAGTGGAGCATATGTCCTTGTAGGTTGGTATAGCATCTACTTTTGGGGGGATATATGTCTAGGAGTGGTATAGCTGGGTCTTGAGGTTTTCAATTTTCTGTGAAACCACTGGATTAATTTCCAGAGTGGTTGTAAAGTTTGCACTCCCACCAGCAATGGAGGAGTGTTCCCCTTTCTCCATATCCTCACCGGCATGTGCTGTCCCTTGAGTTCTTGGTCTTAGCCATTCAGATTGATGTAAGGTGGAATCTCAGGGTCATTTTGATTTGCATTTCCCAGATCAGATGACTAAGGATGTTGAACACTTCTTTAAGTGCTTCTTGGCCATTCGAGATTCCTCTGCGGAGAATTCTCTGTTTAGCTCTATACCCATTTTTTTAATTGAGGTATTTGGTTTGTTGGAGTCTAACTTCTTAAGTTCTTTACATATTTTGGATATTAGCCCTCTGTCAAATATAGGGTTAGTGAAGATCTTTTCCCAATTTGTAGGCTGCCATTTTGTCTTACTGAGAGTGTCCTTTGCCTTACAGAAGCTTTGCAGTTTCATGAGGTTCTATTTATCAATTGCTGATCTTAGAACCTAAGCCACTGGTGTTCTGTTCAGGAAACTGTCTCCTGTACCAATGTGTCCAAGGCTATTTCCTGCTTTTTCTTCTATTAGATTTAGTGTATCTGGTTTTATGTTGAGGTCTTTGATCCACTTGGACTTGAGTTTTGGCAGGATGATAAATATGATCTATTTACATTCTTCTACATGCGGATATCCAGTTAAACCAGCACCATTTGTTGAAGATGCTTTCTTTTTTCCATTGTGTGGTTGTATAAGCTGGTCATTCTTAATGTATGACCCTCAGAACAGCACCATGAAGATGACATGAGAACTTAGAAATGTAACTGATCAGGCCCTGTTCCAGTCTTACTAAGTCTCAAAGGCTGAATCTGGAATCTGAACACCCTCATAACCCTCAGCAAGTAATTCTGATTGGACAAAATTTGAGATCCACCACACAGAGAGACAACAACACCCAGTGTTACAGGAGCTAAACGCATAAAATATGTGACATGCCAAAAGGAGAGTTTTGGTAAAACCCTGGATTCCTAGCCCAACAGCTGTTCAAGTCTGGGTAAGTAACTGAGCTGCAAGGCCCAGTTTCTCTAGCAGAGGGGTTGTAACACCTTCATTTATTGTGTTCAAAAAAATGGTGAGGATCTAAAGAGAGAAGATGTTTAAAAATACCTTGCAATCTAGAAGCCCCAAGTAAGTATAAATTATTAGTAAGGTGATAAGCCTATTAATTGTAACTAATGGGTTGGAATATTAATTATATTAATGTTAATATATACAAATGTTAATGACCCACTTATTATATGACAGTTATTATCTTCTATGATAGGGAACATCTAAATGCCTTGTAGTCTCGTGTTTGGAGGAAGTCAAGAAAATAAAATCTCTGAATTTAGGAACAAGGAACCATAATTTCAGGTAAGGACTGAGTGCTAGCCAATTGCATTACTGGAGCTTCTCTGGTACCATAATTTTGGAAATGGAACTAATAAGGACAGAGGAGCTCCAAATCGATAAATCTTCTATCTTGACATGAAGATGCTTTTCTCTTTTGGTGCCTAGAATAGGGCTGAATGGATAAAAATTAGTGCAGAAGCAAGATTACCTACAAATGAGCACTGTGCATTTAAGGACAATAAAAGGGACTCTAAAGCAAGGCTGGAAAGAAATTGGAAAACACGCTTATTTAGTGGAAGTAATGGGCCTACCTGGAAAGCAACGATGATAGATGCTGTAAAGAGAGAGAGAGAGAGAGAGAGAGAGAGAGAGAGAGAGAGAGAGAGA
>JADRCD010146352.1:0-22202 GCA_019843815.1 Montemys delectorum | reverse complement strand
AGAGAGAGAGAGAGAGAGAGAGAGAGAGAGAGAGAGAGAGAGAGAGAGTTTCTTACAGCATTAAAACATCAAGGAAAGGAATAGCCTGAGCTTTCTAAGCAGGTATTAATTTAAAATGACCTCCATTGGAGGTCATTAGCCATCCATAGTCACCCAACACTCAACTATAGATGTGTATGAAGACAAAACTACTCCCTCTGGTTCATCACAAAATATAGACGCTAAAATTACACATAGTCCTCATTCATGGGTACCATGATCATTGGATGAATAAATTATTTAATTGATTCCAATGAGAAATCCTTGTGTTTTTGTTTTGTTTTGTTTTTCCTCTGCTACTGGAATGACAATGACATAGTGATAGGCTATTCTGGGCTTTCCATCTAGCTCTATAATGATGCATCTTTGTTAGCAGAAAGACTCTTAAAACAAAACAAACAAATGGCTCTGCTTTCAATTCCTAATCAAAGTCTGTGGACCCAGATGGAAAGCTTCAAGGACAACTTTTGTTCTCCAGCTTGTCTGCAAATGTGGAGGTTTGAGGATGAGGAAAGGAGTGTCACTTGTTAAGGTTCCCTTTGCAAAGAAGGGAGTGTCTGTCACTTGAGTTGATGGCTGAAAACATTCCATCCACCAGTGACTGATGAGACACACATGCAATTAGTGATTCTTATTCTAAAAGAAGATGAAATTCATTAATAAATCATTAGGGATTCTGAGTTTCTATGTTTACCACTTCCCCTTACCACCCACACACTAGTGGCAAAATGGTCTCCAGCTATTATTTTTAACACAGAGTTTGGAAGGTTCTGAGTTCTCTCAATTTAGCCAACATTTAGACCTCACAACTCAGAAATTATTAGTTAATTGTGAGGTCTTATTTTTTTTCTCTTCCCAAAGTGGGGGTTCTGGGCTGTTCTGCTAATTTTTCAAATAACTTGATTTAGCAAGACCTATTTATAATTTGGGTTTAGAGACTTTTTTTTAATGGTTTTAATTAGAGGTGGAGCCTTCTAATTAAAACCTGCTTTCCTAAATATCCAATGCACCCCAAAAATCTTGCTAGTAATACCTAGGAAGTGACTCAACCTTTCTCCACAGGCTGACTCAGACCCCTGCAGAGAGAACACAGAAGTCCAAGAGCAGAGATGTGAAGAACTGCAGTTCGGATGCAGATTTTTGACCCACCTCTGGTTCTTCCTCACCTCCTGTGGATCAGCCATGTGCTATGCAGTGGCTCTCTCAGCCTCTTGGTGAACAGATGCTCATTGCATGGGTGCCTATCAAGAGCGTTAGGGAGCACAAGTTCCTCCAGATCTTTTCTATTCCTCTCAATCTCTTTATGCAACTTCATTAAACATAGATGTTCTACTGATGTGTTAAACAAGATGAAAAAAATCCAAGTGATGGGTTCCCTTCCTTACTACCTACAAAAACCCCCAAAACTCTTAACCAGTTCCTATAACTCCTATATTCAAGAGCTTCATTCTTAATCAGTCCCTACGGCTCCTATATTTACAAGCAAGGCATTTGTTCAATTAGTTGGTTAGTTGCATGGTTGGCTGGTTGGTTGGTTGGCTTTGGTCTCTGGTCATTTTGATTGTTATCCAATTATATGTCTGTCACATCACAGAAACACACATTTTAAGACTTAGTCACAAACATTTATCTCTAAAAAAAATTGTTATAAACAAGACTTAACCTTCATAAATTGGAAGGATATTCAGTATTGGGATTCAAGATAATGGAATGTTAAAAAATGGGATCTGCTTCCTACTCGGAGAATAATCGCCCATTTTGTAAATATCATTTCCAAACTTGTATTCCTTTATTGGAAATGGTTGGGGTAGAAATACACAGAGAACAGATTGAGTGAATTACAATGCAGTCCAAAGTGCCATCCAGCGATGGCCTTAAGGCCAATGCATAATGATTGATAAAACGTTTAAAACATTTGGATTCATCTCATACAATTTAGTTTTCAGTACTTCTACAGCTCCCTGTATACCCTGCTTTCTACTCTCAGTACCACTGAGGTCATCACAGGTCTAGAAGGAGCAATTCAGGGATCTCATGGCATCCTGGTTTGATACTGGCTTTGATTGTTTTCTATTTCTTTCTTGTCACCTCCTCCTCCCTGTCTTCTTCCCTTTCCTGCTCTTTCTCTTCTTTCTCCTCTACCTTCTTCTCTTTCTCCTGCTCCTCTCTTCATTTTATGGAAAAAAAAAATGTTTTTTCTAATAGCAATTTTGTAATTAAAGCATATCTATAATCGATAATCTTTTGATTTTTAAACAGCTTAATATGCAAAAATTAGACTGTAGGCTATAAAATAGAAGGTTCTATGTGGGCTTTCATTGCTTCTTTTTCACCCTTGACTTATGATACAGCCCATAAAATGTGGTGTGATGAAAACAAAGCTGATAAGAAATATCTAATAAATTGAAAGAAAAATACAACAATTTGTGCTTCCTTTTTTACAATACCCAAAGTACCATTTGAACACAAGCACTTTGGAAATATGAGAAAGTAGACATAAAAAAATGGCCAAAATGCACCTCTTTACCATCAACATTTTTCCTTTGTTTTATCAATTTTTTTTTGCACATTTAAAATAGGGCTATATTCTCTTATCTTTCATTCATAAATTAAATTGCAATTTTTAAAAAGTACAATTTGAATAGTAAACTTAGGAATGCAAGGAAATGAAAGGTAAATGGGGAAGGAGGTAGGCATGCAGAATAAAGCAATCTAATATTGTTCTTCAAAAGAAATCCTAAAATTCAGCAGTCAAGGAAGTAGCTCAAAATCTTGTTGTAGATAAGTTCTGTTACCAGCTTTGATATTTATAATTCATTTCGAAATGACTTCTAAATATGACTGCATTATTCAAATCTCCATACTAATATGGCCATTCTACACACATTTACCTGGAAGAGTTTGTGAGGAGTAATGAAAAAATGAATTGTGGATAGCTCTAGTGTTGCTTGTATTTAGATGCTAATTCTGCTTTCCCAGAAGGGGTTGTGGGCCAGGTGTGAATCATGTGTACAGGTGATTCCTGTGAACCATCTCCCCACCTTAACTTGTAAAATGAAGGCTAGAGCTGGAGGTTGGGCAGTGAAGGGAAGGTGGAGCTGAAAAGTTTGGGGGAGAAGGAGGAGAGGAGAGAAGAGAGGACAGGGAGGAGAAGGAAGATGGGAGGAAGAGGAAGACGATCCAGATTCCGTGTGGCTTTAATTAGCTACAGGTAGCTATGAATATCATAAGAGGATGGGATAATTGGGATTACTTGTGTAATCTAGGTGGGCAGCCTGTAATCATTTTCAGTTGGCTCTGATATTATTGTGTGGCATCTTGTGAACTGAGAATTTATTGATATATAAATCTGACTAATCGTAAGCTTCTAGAGTTTTGATTTTACCAGGTTACTGGGATTTGGGTCTGCCAACCACAGGGAGTAGATGGCTGAAAATGTACTGGGTGGCTTGGAAGCAGGCAAACCTGAGAAAGGAAGACCACAGACTGGGGCTAGCGTAGAGGCTGAGAGACCAACTGTGGGCAGAGAGTAACTGGGTATAGCGCAGGATGGTGACATTTTAAAATATTTCCCACAACAAAAATGTCCTGAGGAAGGTGCATTCTCAAGTCATCGCAAACACCAAAATCACCAGTGTCTTAGAAAGCCAGTCATATATTACTACCTAGAATTACAATCTACACAAAGTCAAATGCCTAAACACTGGCTTAACAACACAACCAACAACCTGCTAAAGTAGGCTCTAACTATTGCAACATGGCTGAAGCATAAGGAAAAGAATAGAGAATATCCTTAATGAATGAATATGATAGAGGTCCTTTAAGAGGAAATGAATAAATTCCTTAAAGAAATCTGTGAAAATACAAACCATGGAAGGAAATGAATAAAACAGTTCAAGACCTGAAAATGGAAATAGACTCAATAAAGAAACCCTAAACTTAGGAAAATCTGAAAATGACAAATTGGGAAACTCAGCAGGAGCGTCAGAAGAAAACTTCACCAACAGAATACAAGATGTGAAAGAGAAAATCACTGGGCAGTGGTGGCACACCCAGGGCTATATACAAAGAAAAACTGTCTCAAAAAAAAAAAAAGAAAGAAAGAAAGAAAGAAAGAAAGAAAGAAAGAAAGAAAGAGAAAGAGAAAATCTCTGGAATTGAAGACATGATAGAAGAAATGGATACTTTGGTCAAAAAAAAAATGCTAAATCTAAAAATTTCTTCTCACAAACATCCAGGAAATTTGAGACACTATGAAAAGACCAAACCTAAAACTGAGAGAAAGGAAAAGAAACCAAGGACAAAAGCAAGGAAAATATTTTCAACAAAATAATAGAAGAAAAAAACTAATGTAAAGATGGATATAAAGAAACTGAAAGACTCTGGTCTTTCTGGGCTGGTGTCCTGAGCGGACCTTGGGCCCATGATCCACAGCCAGTTCCACAACACCCAGAGGAAGCTCCACTCCCAGGCGCTCTGACACTCTCAGGATCAGAGGTGAGGAGGACCCAACATCTGTCCCAATACCAGGAGTAACTGGGACCAGCGGGACCAGGCACATAGGAACTCCACCAGCCGAGTGGCTCAGGTTCCTTCTAGTCTCTCTGGGCTGGTGTCCTGAGCAGACCTTGGACCCATGATCCACAGCCAGTCCCACAACACCCAAAGGAAGCTGCTGCACTTGCAGGTGCTCTAACAAGCCCAAGGTCAAAGGATCCCAGAAACACAGGGTCACAGAGACTGCCTAACTCTGAGGAGTTCTGATACAACCAGGATCACAGGAAGGATTAGCAAGGGCAGGTAGCAGTAGAGATATCCAGATGGCAGGGGGCAAGCATAAGAAAATAAACAACACAAACCAAGGTTACTTGGCATCATCAGAACCCAATTCTCCCACTATAACAAGTCCTGGACACACCATCACACCGGAAATGCAAGATACAGATCTAAAATCACTTCTCATGATGATGATACAGGACCTTAAGAAAGACATAAATAGCACCCTCAAAGAAATACAGGAGAACACAGGTAAAGAGCTAGAAGCTCTTCGAGAGGAAACACAAAAATCCCTTAAAGAACTACAGGAAAACACAATCAAATAGGTGAAGGAAATGAGCAAAACCATCCAGAATCTAAAAATGGAAATAGAAACAATAAAGAAATCAGAAAGACAAACAATACAAAATACAAAACCTAGGAAAGAAATCAGGAGTCATAGATGCAAGCATCACCAACAGAATACAAAAGATAGGAGAGAGAATCTCAGGGGTAGAAAACACCATAGAAAACATTGACACAACAGTCAAAGAAAACACAAAAAGCAAAAAGCTCCTAACCCAAAACATCCAGGAAACCAGGATGCAATGAGAAGACCAAACCTAAGGATAATAGGTATAGAAGAGAGTGAAGACTCCCAAGGTAATGGGCCAGTAAATATCTTCAACAAAATTATAGAAGAAAACTTCCCTAACCTAAAGAAAGAGATGCCCATGAACATACAAGAAGCCTATAGGACTCCAAATAGACTGAACCAGAAAAGAAATTCCTCGTGTCACATAATAATCAAAACACCAAATGCACTAAACAAAGAAAGAATTTTAAAAGCAGTAAGGGAAAAAAGGCAAGTAACATATAAAGGCAGGCCTATCAGAATTACACCAGACTTCTCGCCAGAGACTATGAAAGCTAGAAGATCCTGGGCAGATGTCATACAGACCCTACAAGAAGACAAATGCCAGCCCAGGCTACTATACCCAGCAAAACTCTCAATTACCATAGATGGAGGAAACAAAATATTCTATGACAAAACAAAATTTACGCAATATATTTCCACAAATCCAGCCCTACAAAGGATAATAGATGGAAAACACAAATGTAAGGAGCAAAACTACACCCTAGAAGAAGCAAGAAAGTAATCTTTCAACAAATCCACACAAATCTAATTCTACCTCTTACAACAAAAACAACAGGAAGTGACAATTACCTTTTCTTAATATCTTAGTATAAAAATTAATATTACCAACATATCCTAATCGATTGAAATCCAAAAATATGAGGAATTAGAAATTTGTTGATTGTCACCCAATGGTCTGTCTAATTTGATAATTGGAGAAATAGGTCCAATATTGTACAATCTATATATACTTTCAGCTTGTTTGTGACAGTGTCTGGCTGTGTACAACATAAGGGTCTTGAAATCTTGCTTCTCCTATCTCAGCCTCTCTATTAGTAGTATTGTTTATTTCATGTTTTTATACTATACTATGGTTTTCAGAACAGTTTATATATTTCAAAAGTATTTATATACCCAAGGGAGACATAGACAATTAACTTGGGAGGTGGCTTGTAGGAAAGAGAACAACAAAGAGTGAGACTGAATGCTTTACTTGACATTTGTAGCTCTTGTATCAAGTTTGAAGAAGAGGACTTTACAAGTTACTCTTTCTCTGAGATGAATGCTTTTCCATATTATCACAGCTAATGAACCAGATTCTTACCCACACCTAATGTCTGTGCCACCCTCCAAGCAGAACCATTGTTCATTGAAACAGTTGGTGAATTCCTTTATGAATAGACTATCTTAACACACACACCATTTCTTAAATGAATGTAACCTGTTCTCTGTGGCCTGAGATTAAAGTCACTCACTCAAGTCAAATAGTTTTGACCATAGCAGGAAGTCTGTATCCAAAAATCGTGCCTAGAATTCATTCCTTGGTGCAGCAGAACTGTCAACTTCCAGCTTAGCTATGATGGAGGTAAAAGCCTTCGGTGATTTGAAGGTCATTGAAGTACATCCTTATTACAATGAAATCCAATGTCTAAAAATTGTTCTTATTTTGGCCTTGTACCACAGAAAGAGCCAAGATTTTAAACTCTACTAAATACAAAACAAACAAACAAACAAAAAGACTTTACATATTTATGTTCATTTAAGAAAATACTAGTAGTAATATATTATTTTGAAATATACAGTTAGTATGTTTGGAGTTATTTGAAATTTATACTGAGATAAACGTATGTATTTGCAGTATTGCTGTAGACAAGCATCTACATAAGACTTAAATTGATTGTTGTTTTATATCAAACAACTTTTATAATACTCATTTTTATTATTATAATATTTTATAAATTTTAAGGAATATGACAAAAAAGATATTGTAGGTATTGAAGAGGGGGTCTCTGGGAGGAGTTAGGGTACAAAAGGGAAACAAGAATGTGATTTAATTCTATTTACTTAAAATATGTTTTTAAATGTTAACAAATTCAGACAAATTGAAATCATGTAACTTTTCTCATCATAATGCAATAAAAATTTAAAAAAAAAAGAAACTGAAAGACAAAAATAGGATCGTCTCATTAGATGTAGAAAAGGCCTTTGACAAAATTCAACACTTCTTCATGATAAAAGTCCTTAAGAGGTTTGGGATACATGGGACATACCTCAACATAATAAAGGGAGATTACAACAAGCTCACAGCACACATCAACCTAAAGGGACACTCAAAGCAATTCCACTGAAACCAGAATCAGGTAAGGTTGTCCACTTTCTCCATACCTATCCAATATAGCACTTACAGTCTCTACTATAGCAACAAGACAACTGAAGGACACCAAATTAGAAAGGAAGAAATCAGAGTATCACTATTTGCATATGCTGTGATAGCATACATAAGTGACCTCAAAAATTCTACCATTGTACCCCTATAGCTGATAAAACATCTTCAGCAGAATGGCAGGATACAAAATTAACTCACAAAAATCAGAAGCCTTCCTATATAAAATGACAAATAAACTAAAAAAGATGTCAGAAAACAGCAGCCTTCACATAAAATAATATATGATACATAATATATACCACATAATAATTACATAGCATATAACTGATATATAATTATTTTATACTTATATATTTCTATATGATTAATATTATTTATATGATAAATGTATATACATATAAATATATGTTGATATTTATATTATAAACCCCAAAATAAATATAAACCCAAAGTAAACCAAGTATCAATATAAATATGTTTTATATTATATAATATATAAATAACATATGATTAACATATAGAATTATATACTATATAATTAACTTATATTCACTATATAATTAACTTATATATTGTTAATATATAATGTGCAATTATATTATCTATTTATGTAGATATATGTATATATGTATAATATGTACATATAACTATATAATATAATTGCATATTTTATGTATATATTATATATACACACATAAATACTATGTATATGTATAAATATATAATATATAATATAATTAATAGTATATTAATAGAATACATAATTATATTATTATGTATAATTTATATATCTACACATAGATATTGTATATCTTTTTTATATATTATTTACAAACAAAATAATTGTATGTGTTATATATTATATAATTCATACATATATAATTTTTATATATTATATATATCTTATGTTACAGTAACCACTTAATATCTACACAAATCAACCTCAGTAGTGGTGGCATGTTCCTCGCTATCCACCCCAATATTCCGGGTTCCCAAGTGAGAGTCGTACATATGCAACCTTATTATTTTAATTGAACAGTTCAATGGCTGGGCCACTCCCAAACCTCCACATAGCTAACACTTCCCCTCTGGTATTCCTGAGTTATTACTTACTAAAATCTACATTCCATCATTGTTGCCCTAGACCCACCAAATTAGGGATTGTATGTGTGCTACTCTTCCCTGGCTCTTACATGTTGGCTGTCTCTCTGTCCTTTACTTCTCAGGTGCAGCAGCTACTCCTTTCCAGGTGTGGCAGCTAACTCTTTTCTTCTCCTCCCTCCATCCCTTGCCCAGGAAATCTAAATTCCCACTTCTGTCTTGCTGCCCAACCATTAGTTGCTGGCAACTTTACTTACCAATCAAACCCAACTGGGGGCAGGGACCTTCAGCATCTCAAGTACAGACATATGGATTCTCATGCACTTTTGGGAACCCAATTAACATAAGTAGCATTAGACCAAATCCACAACAATCGTGGGATGACACAAATGAAATTAGTAAAAGACTTGAATGATAAAAAACTTTAAGATATTGAAGAACAAAATTGAAGATGATATCAGAAAATGGAAAGATCTCCCATGTTCATAGATCACTATGATTAATACTGTAAAAATGATGATCCTACCAAAAGCTATTTACAGATTCAAAGCAAATTTCCCAATCAAAATTCCTGCATAAGCCTTTACAGAACTTTAAAGGACTTTTTTTTTAGCTTTATATGGAAACACACACACACACACACACACACACACACAAAACAAGATAGCTAAAATAATTCTGAAAATAAAAGACAATATTACCATGCCCAAATTCCAAGTTGTACTACAGAGTTATAGCAATAAAAACCACAGGGTACTTACACAAGAACAGACATGTGAATCAATAGGATTGAACTGAAAAGCCATACATTAATCTATACACCCATGAACTCCTAGTTTTTTTGTTGTTGTTTGGTTGTTTGGTTGGTTTGGTTTAGTGTTTTGTTTTGTTTTGTTTTGTTTTGTTTTTATAAAGAAGTGAGAAATACACACTGGAATAAAAGACAACATCTTCAACAAATTGTCCTGGTCAAAGTTGACAGCTGCATGTAGAAGAATCCAAATAGATCCATAATATCACCCTGAACAAAACTCAATTCTGAATGGACCAAAGACTTAAACTCAAACTAGAGACACTGGACCTGGTAGAAGAGAAAATGGAGAATAGCCTTGAATTCCCTGGCACAGGAAAACATCACAGGTAGAACATAGCATAAGCACCATATCAGCAGTTGATAAATGGGAACTTCCTCGTGAGACTGAAAAGCTTCTGTAAGACAAAGAACACTGTCAATCAGGGGGAAGGTTTTTACCAACTATGCAAAAGATAGAGGGTTGTGTCCAAAATAAAGAATTCAAAGAACTAGATATCAAGAAAACAAATAATCCAGTTTTTTTTAAATGGTGTACAGGTCTAAAGAGAGAAATCTCAAAAGAAGAAATTTAAATGGCTCAAAAGCACTTATATGTTCAATGTCCTTAACCATCAAGGAAATGCAAATCAAAGCTATTTTGAGATTTTATCTTATACTTGTCACAATAGCTGAGATCAATAAAATATGTCATAGCTCATGCTGGAGAGGATGTGGAGTAAGAAGAACATTCATCCATTGCTGATGGGAGTACAAACCTGTACAGCTGCTATGGAAATCCATGTGGCAGTTCCTCAAAAGTTGGGAATTTATCTTCTTCAGGAGCCAGCTATACCACTCTTGGGTATATACCCAAAGGTTGCTTCATCCTACCTCAGAGACAGTTGATCAACCTTGTCCATTGCTGCTCTTTTCATAATACCCCAAAATTGGAAACAACCTAGATGTCTCTCAGCAGAAGAATAGATAATGAAAATGTAGTATATTTGCACAAACAGTATTACTAGGCCACCTAAAAAATGAAATTTGCTGTGAAGTGGATGGAACTAGAAAAAAATCATCTTGAGTGAAGTAAACCAGACCCAGAAAGACAAATGTTGTATGTGTTTGCTTATATGTGGATATTAACTGTGAAACCAATGATAACTGTCTTAATTATTGTTTTACTGCTGTGAACAGACACCATGACCATGGTAACCCTTATAACGACAACATTTAATTGGAGCTGGCTTACAGGTTCAGAAGTTCAGTCCAATATTATCAAGGCAGGAATATGGCAGCATCCAGACAGGCATGGTACAGGAGGAGCTGAGAATTCTACATCTTCCTCTGAAGAATGCTAGCATAATACTGATTTCCAGAGAGTTAGGATGAGGGGTTTAAGGTGCACTCCACAAGATGAACTAATACCCTATACAGCCTGGGTGAAAAAGAACCTGAGAATAGATAGTCCAGGAACCTAGGGTAAAACCAAATACTACTATTATAAAACAATATCAACAACGAAAGTAGTGACAAAATGACCCCTAATGATATCCTATGCTCATAGAACAGTGCTATTCTCAGTCATCATCAGAGAAGCTTCCTCCCACAGCAATTGGAGAGAAATTCAGAGACCCACAGTCATTCATGAGAAAGAGAGTGAGAGAGAGAGAGTGAGAGAGAGAGAGAAAGAGAGAGAGAGAGGCAGAGAGAGAGGCAGAGGCAGAGACCCAAAGACAGAAACACAGAGACACAGAAACACAGAGAAAGCTTGGAACACAAAGCCCTAACGAGGCTGTTTCCATCCCCTCAGGGCTCAGGGAACCCTGTGGAAGAGGAAGCAGAAAGGGTGTAAGAGCCAGAGTGTACAGAGAACATTAAGGAAACAACCCCTAAATCAATGGTTCTCCACCTTCCTAATCTGTAATCCTTTAAGATAGTTCCCATGTTGAACTGACTGACTGATCATTAAATTATTTTGATTGCTTCTTCTTAACTGTAATTTTGTTATTGTTATTAACTGTAATCTAAATATCAATGTTTTCTGATTATCTTATATAACTCCTGTGAAAGGACTCTTCAACTCCCAAGGAGTCATGACCCACAGATTGAAAATCGCTGTTCCAAATGAACATGATCAAAGCTCATAAGAACTCATAGAGACAGCCACCATTCCCAAGGTCCTGGACAGATCTGTACCAGAAGGGACCTCTAGGGCTAAAAGAAGTGGGCGCATGCCCCCATCCCTAACACAGAAGTGATCTCCAATTGATAACCACTTATGAGTGAAATTTTAACTTCCTTGAACAGAGTCTCACTGGGAGAAATAAATTACTTTTAAGGGTAGGCTGCATGCCTAGCAGGATATGGCCAACAGAATACAAACCCAATGGCATTTTTTGGAGGTTCCTTGTCTCACAGTGTAGTGTCAAGGCTTTTCCTTTTTTTCCCTAAATTTTATCTTATTACTTTTCCACTTTATTTTATATTTTTTCTGTTGCTTTTAACCCTGCAAATTCTTTGTGAATATATTATGGTTTCCAGTTTAGTATTTTTATGTGTTTCTAGTGTGTGGTGGGTGGATCTGTTTCTTGTGCCTTCTCTTTGTTTGTTTTATTCAATCCTGTGTGTGCTTTTTATCTTATTTTATTATACTATATTATAATTTAAAAAGAAAAGATATCCATTCCATCACCCACTGCTCACAACTGTCCCACAATCATATAAGGATGAACTGAGTATTTACGTTATCATGGAAACTCATGCCCAATCATGCTGTCTATAGAGCAACAAAACTCCACTAAAATCTCCTTGCATTAATTGATCTTCAAATAAGTCATTATTCTCCTCCTAGACTCATTGTTTCTTTAAAGCATGATATACTGTGAAGTTCTTTCAGATAATGAGTACCATCAGTCTCTGTCCCCCATTCTGTGGGTGATATAGTCAGGCATGTCTGAGTGTCTTTTACCTGAAATTCAATTTATTGTTGACCATTTCCATGCCCAAATTCCACCCCCAAACATAGTTCCTCACTTCACTCAACAGATTATTGATGCTATTAACTTCATTCTTTGAGAGAATATTATGCTAGTGACTAACAAGAAAACTGTTGACTTTATTTGACCTCAATTCTTACTCTTTTTTATTTTTCTTAAATGCCTTTTCCCCTACCAGAATTTTCCCCAGATCATTCCATTTGTCAACAAAGCTATGTTTACCCTTTATCTGTTTGAAATTATAAAATCACAAATAGAAGGCAGTGTGTCATGTTGTCAGTATTGAAGGGGTTAGTTCTGATGCTATGGTCCTGATCTCCAATTGGTTCTTGATCTGTCAAAGAAAGCCAGGGGCCAATTGCTAGGTAGAAGCTACAAGCTGGACTTCCAGGTCCCAAGAGGAAAAGGCAGATGCAAGGAAGGAGAGGAGAGATTTTTGCCATGCTTTGAAGGGAGAAGAACGCAACAACCATATGAGGTCTGGGGGAAGCTGGGACCTATGGCCAGGGATGTTTGACAGAGCCTACGTGGGACTAGCCATTGAAGTTTAGGGAAGGTTTGGGGAGCAACAATAAAAATATTAATAAAGGCACATTTTTCCAAGCCGGAGACAGTAACACCCAGCAATTGTTCCTAAGGCAAGTTGAAAAGGAACAAACTATGTGTGTGTCCAAGGATTCAAGGGAAGCCAGTGGGGGCTGATAGCACAGCACAGTATGGCCTAACTGTGTAAAATAATTCCCCAGAATGATGGACTTAGAATCTCATGATCTGTGTACACTCATTTGCTTATTCTAACATCGGGGTTTGTTCATTTCATCTTTTACTTAACTATAACAGATTCACCTCTCCCCCCTCCTCTCTCCCTTTATTATCCTCTCCTTCTCTTTCTTTAGGAGGTATATGTTGCTACTTCTCCTGATGTGTGAAATTTTACACAGCTGTACAAAAGACATTTATACAACTGAAGAGCTTTCTCAATCCTTTAAAACTACAGTCAGAAGAAACAACAAACCCCACCCAGACTTCCTTATACTCTCACAATGTTGCAAATTCCATAGTCTTACTGGTTGGAAAGGTTGCTATTTGCCTACAAGAACCCTTGACAAAGTCAAATATTAAAGACTGGGAAAATTTATAGTGATACTATAATCATAATTGGTCATTATGATTTTTTTAAAGTATTAAATGATGTTAGATACAGTGTCATTTACTTATAATTTCAGCACCCAGGAAGCTAAAGCAGAAGTATAATTTATAGGCCCAGGCTACATAGCTAGATCCTGTCTTAAAAATAAAAACAATATTAAATGATGTGTTCTGTTGAAATTGATTTGTAATGCCAAGTAGTTGTGCTTTTAGGCCAATTCATGTTACAATTATATGAAATATTCTGAGAACTTTAGAAGAAATGGGAGAAATCATTTTTTTTATAGAATATGATCATTTTTGATTGTGTTACTTTGTAAAAATGTGTGGACTAATGAGACTTTTGAAATGTTTTCATGTTAAATATCGTAACCAACTAGGCCTTAACTTTTCCCAAAGAGCTTTAACATCATCCAGAAATGGAATCAACCTCCTCATTTGTGCCATCAACTAAGGGTCAGTAGGAGCTAAGAATAACTTCAATGCACAAACACACTCTAGAAAGTACCATAGTATTAATTTCTCATGACCAGCTCTTTTCATACAATAATTATTTTCTTTTAAGTCTTTTTTCCTGTTATTTTTGTGATTACAAAATAATTATATCATTCTCTCTGTCCTTTCCTTCCACCAAAATTCTTATAAACATCATTGTTCTCTTTGCAGTTCACAACTTCTACTGTTGTTATTGTGTGCATAACAATTATACATATACCTACTCAGTCTTTTTTTTTTTGTATTTTTTATTAGATATTTCCTTTATTTACATTTCAAATGTTCTCCCTTTTCCTGGTTTCCCCTCCAAAAACCCCCCTATTCCTTCTCCCTCCCTCTACTCACCAACCCACCCTCTCCTGCTTCCTGGCCCTGGCATTCAATACCCTACACTGGGGCATAGAGCTTTCACAGGACCAATGGCCTCTCTTCCTATTGATGACCGACTAAGCCATCTTCTGCTACATATGCAACTGGTGCCATGAGTCCCACCATGTATACTCTTTGATTGGTAGTTTAGTCCCTGGGAGCTCTAAGGGACTAACTCTGGCTAGTTCATATTATTGTTCCTCCTATGGGGTTGCAAACCCCTTCAGCTCCTTGGGTCCTTTCTCTAGCTCCTTCAATGGGGACCCTATGCTCAGTCCAATGGGTAGCTGTGAGCATAGACTTCTGTATTTGTCAGGCACTGGCAGAGCCTCTCAGGAGACAGCTATATCAGGCTTCTGTCAGCAAGCACTTGTTGGCATCCACAATAGTGTCTGGGTTTGTTGATTGTATATGGGATGAATCCCCAGGTGGAACAGTCTCTGGATTCTACTTCCTTCAGTCTCTGCTCCATAGTTTATCTCTGCAACTCCTTCCATGGGTAATTTTTCCCCTTCTAAGAAGGATCAAAGTATCCACATTTTGGTCTTCCTTCTTCTTGAGTTTCATGCGGTTTATGGATTGTATCTTGGGTATTCTGAGCTTCTAGACTAATGTCCACTTATCAGTTATTGCATGCCATGTGTGTTCTTTTGTGATTGGGTTACTTTACTCAGAATGATATCATCCAGATCCATTCATTTCCCTAAGAATTTCATAAATTCATTGTTTTTAATAGCTGAGTAGTACTCTATTGTATAAATGTACCACACTTTCTGTATCCATTCCTCTGTTGAGGAACATCTGGGTTGTTTCCAGTTTTTGACTATTATAAATAATGTTGCTATGAACATAGTGGAGCATATGTCCTTATTACATGTTGGAGCATCTTCTGGGTATATGCCCAGGAGTGGTATTGCTGGGTCCTCAGATAGTACTATGTCCAATTTTCTAAGGAACCATTTCCAGAATGGTTATACCAGCTTGCAATCCCACCAGCAACGCAGGAGTGTTCCTCTTTCTCTACAACCTCACCAGCATCTGCTGTCACCTGAGTTTTTTATCTTAGCCATCCTGACTGGTATGAGGTGGAATCTCAGAGTTGTTTTGATTTGCATTTCCCTGAACATTTCTTTAAGTGCTTCTCAGCAAGTGCTAGGCTTACCTTAACTACTTCCGTATCTGGCTTGTGAAATAATTGGTGCTTTGCATGTGTTTATTTACATTTAACAAACTTTTATCTACCTATACTGATTTTAATATATGTCACATTCTGCTATTTCAATCAGTGGTAGCTTCAGGCTCTTCCCTCTTATTTGGAGATAAAATAAGAATTTACTATAGGAAAGTGATTGAGTAGTGAGAAGCCTGGCCTTAACCGAGGTCATCAGGAAGTTCTTTACAGTGAATACAGTGGTTAAGTAGGTCAATGTGACAAACTAACGTCATTTGGAAGAGGAAACTTCAATCAAGAAAAGATCCCTATGTTTGTTGACCTGCATTTATATGTTTGATGATTGATGTGGGTAGTCTCAGCCCATTGTGCATTCTATAAGAAAGCAAGCTAAGTAAGACAAGAACAACAAGCAAGTAAGCAGCACACCTCCATGGTCTCTGCATCAGCCCCTACCTCCAAGTTCCTACCCTGTTTTAGTTCCTGCCTCGAATTCATTCCATGAGAGTTTGGACATGAAATTATGAGTTGAAATAAACCCTTTCCTCTCCCAGTTATTTTTGGTCATGTTGTTCTACCATAGCAAAAGAAACCCTGACTAAGTCATTTTTTAACTGAAATGATGGGGTCGGGGCCCAGGTTGGCCCTAGACATCATATACTTCAGGAACAGATGCCTGACCCCCTGAGCTGTAATCGACTTTAATAACTGCCTAAAGGAATAACTTTTATGATACCAAAAGGCTCCAGGGAGTTGATTCAGTCATACTTGACATGCAAGGAGGCTCGAAGGAATTTAAGCTGAGTGAGATTTGTAGTTTAAGCAGCTAAAACAATGGAGTTGTCATATTTTGGATTCAGAAAGACACTGGGTTTCAGAGAGTATATATTTATTTTTAAGCATGTTTATTTTAAGATATCAGAAAAAATCTTTTAAGTAGACAACTTAAGTTGAGTCTGAGCAGTAATGTTCAATAGGTACTTGAAAGTATATTAAAATAACATAGCCAGCCAGGAAAATAGTTCTGTGGGTAAAGACTCAAGATTGATGGTTTGATTTCAACTTCTGGGATTTAATGATGGTAAGATGTGGTGTTGGCGTTCATGCTGGGGACCAACTGTGGTCCCTAGTCCTCTGTTTCCTCCCTCAGGATGTCCAGGCATCTCTGCTGCACCCCAGCATTGGAGTCTGAATGGGTAAAGAAGGCCTTCCCCAAGGACTTTAGTGTTACAGCTCTATTAAGATGGTACTCAATGAAACAGCTTTCTTGGAGAAGCTTTAGTGAAACAGCTGGTTCACATACAGTTTATTGGGGTGACTGTGGGCTATATATGAACCTTGGAGAGTAGAAAAGAGTTTTCATTCATTTTCAATGAATGAAGTCATTGACTGGAGTTTAAAGTACTGTGAGTGCCTCATTTGCATGGAGAAGCAGTCCAGGAATCCCAGGTACTTGAGTACTTGCTTGGTGGGTTCTTAGGGGCAGCAGGGGAGGGGCAGGGGTGGTTGGGAGAGGAGTTGAACTTGTAGGTTTGCCCAAGGACTATGTGACATTCCTCAGGTTAAAAGATTGGGGGAGCTGGGCAGTAGTAGTACATGCCTTTAATCCCAGCACTTGGGAGGCACAGGCAGGCAGATTTCTGAGTTTGAGGCCAGCCTGATCTACAGAGTGAGTTCCAGGAGAGCAAGGGCTACACAGAGAAACCCTCTGTCGGAAAAAAAAAGATTAGGGGTTGGACTCCCCAGATCACACAGAGATGAGGAAGCTCTTCTGAAAGAGAGAGAGAGAGAGAGAGAAAGAGAGAGAGAGAGAGAGAGAGAGAGAGAGAGAGAGAGAGAGAGAGAGACCTCCATTTTGCACCAAGCTCAGAAGACCTACCCAGTCATGGTAGAATGCAATCTTAAGCAACAAGGTACAACATCAGGAGAGGAGCATCTCTTCAAGTTGACCTCTCCCTGTGTGCTGTGACACACATACACCTGCAAAAGCATGCAAACACAGCAAACCATACACATATAAACAAATTAATGCATGTTAAATTTACTTTTGTATTGATATATACATATATCTCATTACTAAAGAAGATGGGGTGTGTGTCTCGAGTGCTGCTTGGACTTGGAGAAGATGGATAAGTCTCACAGGAAGCTATATTCAGGAAGCCAGATAGATCGTCAAGCTGCATCTGCCCCTGACTTGCAACATCTGCACTCCGGTTTTCTCATCAAAACCTCACCCTTTTCTTTCACCTCCAACCAACTTTGATTTTTTCAATGGAAGTATTACAACTTTTCTTTTAAGCAAGGATTTCGTGCCCATTTTGGGTGTCTAAAAGAGCCTGTGGTAATGGCTCCGAGCCAAGGAATTTTTCTAAGAAACAGAACACAGCTTCCTTAGCATGGGGCTAGCAGCTCCAGGGAAAGAAGCTTGCTCAGAGTCAGTACAGATAAAGTCCCCAACATATCTCCTGATAGAACATCTTCCTTTTCATCCTTTCTCACCGCTCTGTTGATGTAATGCCATCTCAGACAGTCTACTGGACGGTGTGTGCAAGAAACTGGGACTACTTAATCTTTGCACTTCAGTGCACTCATAAGAAGACTGGGGGCTTGAACAAGCTTTCATATGCTCCAGCTTTGGCGCTTCACCTCTGTAAAATATGGAACTGGACTAGATCATTTCCAAGGATTTTTCCAACTCTGCAGTTCTAATAACTACTAAATAAAATAAATGGCTCAAGAAATTTCCACTTTAATTTGAACCAAGTGCAGTAAGGCATCATTTGTATCAAACTCTATTGAAAATTTAGAACAGTGTTACGAATACACCTAGGTATGTAGGTATTTCTGTTGATGCTGACTTTGTGCACTAGATATATAAGCAGAAGTGAGATAAATGTGCTATATAAGGCAGTTCGACTTTTAGCTTCTTGAGTAGCCTCTATACTGCACTCCATAGGAGTTGTGTTAATTTAGTCCCCTACCAAGAATGTATAAGGGTCCATTGTCTGACAGGGAGCCTTCAGTAGTTTTGTTAACTGTTTTTAAGTGCCCTAGCACAGCAAAGCACAGTAGAGCATCAGTACTGTAAATTATTACTTAGGATTATAAGGCTGGATTTCAATATGATTCATAGAATAACTTCTGGATTCTTATTATGAAGGACAAGCAAGGATGCCAAAATGTCTTGATCCCACACAGAGCTGCTTGTTTTGTTTTTTGAAAATTTAACATTCTATAAATATCAATCATTGAACCAACTTTTAAAAATAAACTAATTTATTCCAGCAGTGAGTGGAAATCATTTTTATTAATATTAAAATGACTCTTCTCCCATGGTAATAGCTGTTAATATAATATACTAAGAATAACCTCATGTTTACTTGTACATGGGAATTTCTGAGAACTGCCCAAGTCACTGGGAAGGACCAGAAACACCCAGGAATAGAGGGAGAAGAAACCATTTTGAAAAGCTTGGTTTTCTCATGTAGAGTTAATTTTCAGATCCATATAATCCAATGAAACTAGACAACTTAGGGAGAGAAAATAGACTCAAAATGATATCTTGGATGTTCTACTTCATGTTCCAACAGAATCAATTTTCTGTACAATTCCTTTCATACCCATGGTGTGCACTTCTTATATACACATACAGAAAATAGGGCAGAGTAAGACTACATCAGACAATGCTTTCTTATCAAAATGTAATCACTGATGTTTTCTGTTTTGTGTTTCTGAATTCATGGAGGGAAAAAACCCACCTCTGCTATGTTTCATTATAAATAAATTTACTAGCTAAGTTCTTGACAAGAAGAAGGGCTTTACATAACATGAGAAGCCCTCTTTGATCGTGGGGCTAGCTACACTTCTGTCAGGTTCTGAATTTTCATTCAATACACGGGTTGTCTTTTTATTAAAAATCTGTGTGTAGGTTATATTTGTGTAGGAAGGTGTATACTTGATTGTGAAAATCAAAACAGAAGTAGCAGATGGCTTTGCTTCAACCCAAGAGACCTCTCACTGAGCCAGCTCAGAGCAAAAGCCTCCTTCATCTTGCATGGAAGTATGATATTTAGAATTCCTGGCTCTTTTCATTATAAAGCAGGAGAGAATGAGAGCTGAATTTTGTACAGATTACATCCAATCATCAAAATCTGAGCCTCTGTCCATTTATTTGTGCTGGATACAATGATGGTCAGATACACACATAATCCAGAAAGAACAGTACCTGTTCCTCATGAGAAATAATGACTCCTGTATACCTGATGTTCTCTTTCATCATAACAAGCTAAGGACGTGCTTTCACATTTTCAGAGAAATACAAGAAAGCCTTTGTTTTAAGAAAACTTGCTATTTAAATTAAAATTTAAGATATTTGTAGAACTACAAATTTTCAGATTGCAAAAATA
Organism: Montemys delectorum; assembly: GCA_019843815.1. Classification (NCBI taxonomy): domain Eukaryota; kingdom Metazoa; phylum Chordata; class Mammalia; order Rodentia; family Muridae; genus Montemys; species Montemys delectorum. The sequence goes on along the minus strand of JADRCD010146352.1, from coordinate 2,121 downwards.
GTGTTTGTATACCAGAGGAGATCATTTGAATGATATATTTGCAATAGAAAATTTCTATGTGTCAGCCTGAGGGGAAAAACTATCTCAGTTATCAAGTTGTTTTTATCAAAGATAAGACTATGTAGACAAGAGAAGTAAAGCAGAAGATATCTGCCTCTCCCTTGCCCCTTGCCTTGTAGGACACTATTTTCACACAAATCACCATGTACTCTGATCTTAGTCTATCACGTAGTGACCATGGTTTCATATGACAGACTTGAAGAATCACAATTTTTTCCCACAAAAAAAGAGCTGATAGATGCCTGACTTCATTCTAAAACCAGCTAGCTGTATTAATAATTAAGAGTGGTGTGGGGAATACATGCACAGCTGAAAAATGATCTGGCTTCTACAGAAATGCTACTGAGTCGTGGATGAGTCTTTCAGCAAATGTTTATAACTAGGTGACAGTGGCAGATACCATCCAGGCTTCACCTATGTTCTGATCCTCTATATCCTTTTTGTCTCACTAGTCCTGTAATCAGAGTTCCCTTACATCTGTATGTACGGTGACACAAAAGTACCTGGATTCATATCACATCAAGTATAGCACTAACATAGATCAATTGTTACAGGATAATTGTCCAATTCCCATACCCCTAATCAGGATACTTTGAAGTATGGTCTATCATATTCCTTGCAGGGGGGACATGAGGGTTAAGCTAGTTAACCTCTTTGAAACTGATTTAATACCAAACTTCTGTTGCCTTCTTTTCCTTGTTTCTCGAGTGTCCCATGCCCTTACCAGCTTTTCCAAATCGATCACTTCTATGTAGCTCTTTCATACATGTTCCTCTTCCAAACAATGCAAAGACAGATAGTAATAGCTATACACTCATAAGAGGTATCATCTCTAGATAGAATCCTGAATGAAGGTGGACATGCTCTGATCAGAAGCTAACAGGAATCTCACTGGTAAAGTTAGTAGCCTGATAATAATCCTTACTGTGCTAGAATATGATGCTCAAAAAGAAAGACCTTTATCTATGGGTCGGGTTATAAATATTTAGTCACAAAAGATCCACTCTGACCTCCCCATTGACAACTAGGACGGAGTCTCAGCATGGCTGACATTGAAAGGTACAGAAATACATAAGCTGAGGTTTTATGCTTCCCATCTTTAACTCATATATTAAAACTTAGTAATGAATGTGCTAGTATTTGGAAGTAAATATTTTGTAAAAATAGAATGAACTACAATGGTAAGACCAAAAGAGTATGGGTCAGGAAGAACCGTGAGGGTACTAAATAGAAGATGGCGGACAGGATGGACACTGGAAATGGAGATTGCAGTGATAAGGAGGCGTTATTTCATGTCCTGAGACTCCGCTATCCTGGCAAAAAGCACCTAGATCTCATCCTAGTATAGTAATAAGTAGTTCATAAAGACTGAAATGAAGATGATGATGATGATGATGATGGCGATGGCGATGACATTCCATCTTAACTCATCAGAATTAAAGTTGATAGGCTCACCAGTTTGTAGAACATATTTACCCATCCATTGACCTGCCATATACAGACCATCATGGGAGAAGAGAGTCAGTTCCCAATACTAGTTCCCACTTTCCAACTTGGCTAAGATTGAAAATCAAAACCAGCTACCTATTCAGATGGAACAAAAGGTACTAATATCATTCCAAAGAGTTAATAGATGCTAGGAAGGTACTTTCCAGAACATTCCTTCTTAAAGTATCTTATGCTATATGACAGGCACCACTAAAAATTGAACCAAATTTCAGTGACCATAATATATTTACTACAGCAGATTATCATCGCCTCTAGTAGTTAGCATGCAGCTCCGCATCTGGCTAATGCATTATTTCAAACACTCATCTATAAGAAATGTTAGAAGCAGTTTTTATTCACTCGGAATAAACAACAGTGCACAACCATGATCTTATCCCAAGACTATATTAACTTTCATGCCCACTAATGGATTGAAGTGCACTTAGACAGAACTTAAAAATTTACCTGCAATTTAAGAAAGAAGTAGCCTGTGGTAAATATATAAACACACACACACACACACACACACACACACACACACACATACACACACATACACACACACATACATAC
>JADRCD010146351.1:3831-26245 GCA_019843815.1 Montemys delectorum | reverse complement strand
GGGGGGGGGAACAGGTTGATGGAGCAGGGCAGGTGGTAGGACAGATTCCTTCCTTCTGATGTGCCAGACACAAGCTGAACTCTGGGTAAAGCAAGAATGTGGCAGGCATGGTCCCCTCTGTTCAGTTCTCAAGCTGAGTGTGTCTTCGTAAAACATATGACATGCAAGCTCAGATCTTCTGGACCCCACTGGCATGCACAGCCTGGAAGCCGTGTTTTCCGGAAGTCTGGAAGAGCCACAGTCCTCCATCCACACCATCCAGAGTGCTAGGGTGACAGTGGTGTACCTCCACACCCAGCTCCCAGGAGTCTGCTGAGGAACCCCAAGTAGAATTTCCTGAGTTACGTTTGGTCTGGTTTACACAAGATCTCACCCTTTAGCCTAGGCTGCCCTGAAGCTCAGTGTGCATGTCGCCCAGGTTGACTTTGAACTAGTGGTGGTTCTCCTGCCTCATCGTCTTAGTGCTGGAATTACAGTCACATGCCACAATACCTGGAAGTTCAAATTTGTCTCTGCATCTCCGGGTTCATCCAGCATGGCTATCCATGAAGGGTTTTCCAAAACAAAGTATTTTGAGGTTAGTCCTGTCGGGTCCCCTCCGATCTCAAAGCCTCAGCATTCCCTATGTCTCTGGAAGGGAGCTTGGCATTTATAGATCAGATGAGATAAGGGTACATGAAAACTGCCTTCTAAGGGGCAAAGTTCGGGCTGCCAGGAGCCATTGCCAGGAAGTGTGGAGAAAGGAAGGGCAGGAAACAAGGGACGAGGAGGGATCTGGCAGACACTGGGTTGGGTGAGCCTCCCTGCTGAGTGACTTCTGGGCCCATTTGCTTGCTCTGGCTTCCCCTAGTCCTGTCTTGGGAATGATGGGAGGTTGGTTTCCATTACTTCATTGTTGATTTTTACTGGGGAAGTGATGAGATCTCACTAGGTACATAACGTGGCTGCTAGCTACCCTTTCCTCCCCATCCCCTTTGCAAAGTACGATTGAGCCTGAGATTTGGGGAGCTAGGCTAGGGTGTAGAGTGGGCAGCACCCTGGGGTTTGATCAGTTTCTTCAGGCCCAGGGTGGACTTTCAGGGTGGAACCTGTACACAATTTATTTAGAATTGCTCATGTCTGTCAGCTACACACATACACACCCCAAATCCACTCACAGCTCCCCTTCCCGCCCGTTCCACAAGTTCCTGGCAACGCTATCATCCCTGGTCTGAGGACTTTAGTGGGTGGCAGGTGTTGGGGGGTGCTCGCGCTCTTGAGTTCCTTTGGGGATACCTCGATACTGGGCCCCCAACATTAAGAACTGAAGGGATAGCCCGGAAGGGATTAAGGAGATTGGGGCTAGAAGCCCCAGGAAGTCGGCCTTGGGGACAGGGTGGGGGAATCTGTTAGATATCATGTCTGATGGTGTCTGACCTTCACCTTTCTTTTCTCTTCCTTCCACAGATGAATTGGGTGAGTATCAGAAGGCAGGTGTTTGGGAGGATGAGGGTCCTGGCGTTGGTAAAGCTGGGACACACCTTGTTCGATGGGAGCAGGTTCTGGTGTGATTCAAGGAGTACCAGAGATCTGAGTCAGGGATACTCCCGAGCTCCAGCACACTCAGCAGGCGTCTGTATTTCTGTTCTCTGTGGCCAGTGCTCACTCATGGGTGGCAGTGGTCTTTCTTGTACGAGGCCCAGTGCCAGGTACCAGGAATGCAGCTTTGAACAAAACTAAATCGCTCCCCTGGAGGAGCTAACAGTGTGGACTGTGGAGTCAGAAGAGAACAGAAAATGTGAGCAGGAGAATGTGAGGTTAGGATGAGACTTGGCAGAGGGAGGTGCCTGGGAGGACACCATGCAGCCAGGCATGCTCAGATCTCATGCCTGGACCTCTGCACTCACAAGTAGAGGCAGGAAGATCAGATCCCATGCCTGAATCTCCACACTCACAGTTGGAAGAGGGAAGATCAAAGAGGATTTGAGCCAAGGAGGGGTGGCACACACATTTGATCCCAGCACCCAGGAGGCACAGGCAGGCAGATCTCTGAGTTTAAGGCCAGTCTGGCCTACAGAGTGAGTTCCAGGACAGCCAGGACTACACAGAGAAAGCCTGTCTCAAAAAACAAACAAATAGCCAGGCAGTGGTGGCTTAAGCCTTTAATCCCAGCACTTGGGAGGCAGAGGCAGGTGGATTTCTGAGTTCGAGGCCAGCCTGGTCTACAGATTGAGGTTCAGGACAGCCAGGGATACACAGAGAAACCCTATCTCGAAAAACCAAAACAAACAAACAAACAAACCAAGTAAGGAAGAAGGAAGAGGAGAAGGAGGAGGAGGAGGAGAAGAAAGAAAGAAAAGACAGAGAGAGACAGACAGAGAGAATTTGAGTGCAGTCTAAGCTACATAGTGAGTTTTAGGCTAGCCTGGGCTACAAAGTAAAAAAGGAGAGAGATAAAGGGGCAGGATAGAAAAAGGGAGCAAGGGGCTGGAGAGATGGTTCAGCAGTTAAGAGCACTGACTGCTCTTCCAAAGGTCCTGAGTTCAAATCCCAGCAACCAGATGGTGGCTCACAACCATCGGTAATGAGAATCTGATGCCCCCTTCTGGGGTGTCTGAGGACAGCTACGGTGTACTTACATATAATAAATACAGAAATTAAAAGAAAAAGGGATCAAGGTAAAGAGGTGTGGCTTTCACAGAAGGGGGCAGCCGCATGGGTGCCTTATGGGGTCAACGGAGGGAAAGCTGGGAACTAGGAGAGAGGAAGAACAAGTTCATGGCCCTGAAGGTCAGCAAGCTAGGTGGGTACAGGAAACAGAAGGGGTGCAGCTGGGTTGTTTTGTTTTGTTTTGTTTTTCTGAGAGAATAGACTTTAAGGAGGGTTTTGTTTATTTTTGAGACGGTTCCAAGTAGCCCAGGTTGAAGTTGGGCGGCCGGTGGTACACGCCTTTGATCCCAGCACTGGGGAGGCAGAGGCGGGCGGATCTCTGAGTTTGAGGCCAGCCTGGTCTACAGAGGGAGTTCCAGACAGCTAGGGCTACACAGAGAAAACCTGACTTGAAAAATCAAGGAAAAAAAAAAAAGTAGCCCAGGCTGGCCTTAAAATAACCATCTAGCTGAGGATGACCCTAAATTTCTCCTCATCTCTCTACCGTCCTGGGGCTGGGACTGGATGTGGTGCTGAGGTGGAACCCAAGGTTTTATCCCTGTGCATGCTGGGCCAGCACTCTACCAACTGAGCTGCAGCCCTCTGTGGGTTTATTTGAAGCAGGATCTTGCCATGTAGGCCATGGCAAGGCTCAAATTCATGCCCCCATGCTAAGCAACGTTATACCACTGAGCCACGCCCCCAGCCCCTCACTGAGGGATTCTAGGCAGGGGCTCTACCACTGAGCCACGCCCCCAGCCCCTCACTGGGGGATTCTAGGCAGAGGCTCTACCACTGAGCCACGCCCCCAGCCCCTCACTGGGGGATTCTAGGCAGGGGCTCTACCACTGAGCCACGCCCCCAGCCCGTCACTGGAGGATTCTAGGCAGGGGCTCTACCACTGAGCCACGCCCCCAGCCCCTCACTGGGGGGGTTGTAAGGCTGATTCTACTAATGAACTCTATCCATATTTGAGGCAAGTTTTATGTGGAGATATTGTTGGTCTTTACTGCCAAGGAATTAGGAGCCATGGGAATCTTCTAGGCAAAAGAGGGACGGGTTAGTACTAACAAAATCCCTTTGGCTGTGTGAAATGCACAAATACAAACTGGCAACTGCCTTAGTCCAATCGGGAGATAGGTGGAAGGTGGACCAACAGTGGGAGAAGGCGCCTGGTGGAAAAGTGAATATGGTTTTGTTTTATTTTGTTTTTTGTTGTTTTTGTTTTGTTTTTCGAGACAGGGTTTCTCTGTGTAGCCCTGGCTGTCCTGGAACTCACTCTGTAGACCAGGCTGGCCTCGAACTCAGAAATCCGCCTGAGTCTGCCTCCCAAGTACTGGGATTAAAGGCGTGCGCCACCACACAGCGGTGGCGGTGCTGCGTGGTGTTCCTTCAGGCACTTGTCAGTATTCGCAGCACCTGAGAGGCAGAGGCAAGAGGAGCTTGCATTAGAGATCTTGGCTACACAGTGAGACCCTGTCTCAAAAAGCCAAGGGGAGGGAGGGGCTGGAGAGCTGGCTCAGTAGTTAAGAGTGCTAGTCCTTCTCCCAGAGAACCCGAATTTGATTTCTGGCACTCACGTTGAGAGACTCACAACCACCTGTAAATCCAGCTCCAGGACACCTCGTCCAGGACCCACTCTTCAGGCCTGCGCACCTGTGCACTCGTTGGCACACACCCCTATAGAAATAGGTGCACACATGTAATTTTTACAGCTCTTTGGAGGATTGGAAAGTTAGCTCAGTAGTTGAGAAGACTGGCTGCTCTTTCAGAGGACTGTAGTTAGATTCCCAGCGTCCACATGGCTGCCCACAACCATTTTTAACTTCAGTTCTGAGGGTTCTGATGCCCTCTTCTGGCTTTTGAGGGCACTGGACCTTCCAAGTGATGCACAGACATATATACAAGCAAAACTCACACACAAAATTAAATGAAAAAAAAAATCTTTAAGAAAATCAAGGGTGAGCCACAGCATACCTTTCATCTCAACATTCTTAGGCAGAGGCAGGTGGATCTCTGTGAGTTCACAGAGAGTGGGAATTGGGAGCCAGGGCTTCACAGACAAACCGTGCTTCAAAACAAAACAAACAAACAAACAAAAACCCAAAACAACAACCAAAGCCACCGAAACAAATCAAGGGAAAAATAAGGGTGAAGTACAGGGTGTGGCGTGGCATATATCCCAGCAAATGAGGGTGGGTCTCTGTGTGTTCAAGATCTGCCTAGTTCCAGGCCAGCCACAGCTACACAAGGAGACCCTGTCTCAGAAAACCAAAAACAAATCAAAACAACCGCCAGCAAAACCAAAAGACAGAAAAAGCAAAAACCAAGCAGGGAAAACGTGAGAAAGCAGGAAAGGAGCCTAGCCCTGTCCCTCCCCAGCCTCACGGGTCTCCCTCTGTTTGTCCCGCAGAAATCATCGACGAATACATTAAGGAGAACGGCTTTGGCCTGGACGGGGCACAGCTGAGTGAGATGCCGCGCCTGGTGCCCCGCGGGCCTGCCTCACTGAGCAGCGTCACGCTGGGCCCAGCTGCACCACCGCCTCCCGCCGCGCCGTCCTGGAGCTGCACACTGGGCAGGCTGGTGTCACCCGGCCCATGCCCACGGCCATACCTGGTCATCACAGAGCAGCCAAAGCAGCGTGGCATGCGCTTCCGCTACGAGTGCGAGGGCCGCTCGGCCGGCAGCATCCTCGGGGAGAGCAGCACGGAAGCCAGCAAGACCCTGCCCGCCATCGAGGTGCGTGTTGTGCCGCTGTGCCCTTGTGGTGGTGCCTGGGAATATAGGATTGCTGAGCTTCCATCCATCCGCAAACCTCCAAAGGGCCTGGGCCCACACTTGTAAACCCCGGCGCTTCCTGAGACTGGGAAGACAGGAGGATACAGGAGCTATCCTGGATTACAGAGTGTGGTCCTTTCTTTAAAATACCGAAGACAACAACAGGCTCTGTGATAGTGTGTGTGAGGCTGTTCCCAGTGACAAATTAGCGTCTGGATCCCAAAGGCTTGCCATCCAAAGTTGCTCTCAACCTCCCATTTGGCCACTAGAGGGAAGCACTCCCTCAAACGCCTCTGTGAAATGTATGTCACACACTAGGCAATTCTCAGCTGCTTTCAGAGACCAGGCCAGCAGAGCCCAGACACAAATCCAGAGCAAAATGGAGAGAGTCGGTGCAGTCTACTGGGACTGGCTATCGTCTCTCCCTCGTCACCTATGGCTACTGAATAAGAAATCAGTTTTTCTATTGAATTTTTTTCAGCAATGGATTTGTTAGGCTCTACCAATGAGCCACGCTCCCAGCCTTCTGATTTTCATTTTTATTTTGAGTCACACACTTGCCGTCCAGGTTGGCACTTAAACTTTTTATCGTTTTTTAGCTTGTGAGGAGCTGGGGTTACAGGCTTATACTATCAGGCCTGTTTTTGTTGTGGTTGCTTGTTTTTTGAATTGGAGTCTTCAAACGTTTCCCAGGCTGATCTCAAACACTGCTACTCATGAAGAGATACTCCTGTCTCAGCCCCCCCAAATTAGGCGGAACTACAAATGTATGCCACCCTGTCCAGATAGCTTGTCTCTCTGTCTGTATGTCTGTCTTTCTCTCTCTAACTGAGTTATGTTTGCTCAGCTCTTAGGACGACATCTGCTATGCTCGGTGACACAGGCCTTTCATCCAAGCACCTAGGAGGCAGAGACAGCCAGATCTCTATGATTTGAGGCCAGCCTGGTCTACATAGTGAGACCCTGTTTCAAAAAAAAAAAAAAAAATGTAGTTTTTTTGTTTGTTTGTTTTTGTTTTTTTGTTTTTAAATGTGCTTGATGTAGTGGTGCAGGCCTATCAGTGCTATGGACGTGGAGGCAGGGGGATCGAGGGCTCAAGTTCACTCATCGGCTACATAGTGAGTTTAGTACTATCTTGGGTTACATGAGGCTTGTCTCAAAAATCCAAGGAAGAGTGGGACATGGTGGCTTGTACCTGTAGCATCTGGAAAGCTGAGCTAGAAAAATCAGGAGTTCAAGGCCAGCCTGGCCATGTAGCAAATAAGAAGAACCTTGGGTTACCTGAGGACATGAGATCCTGTCTCAAAAACTGTATGTTAGGGGGCTGGTGAGATGGTTCATTGGTTAAGAGCACTGACTGCTCTTCCAGAGGTCCTGAGTTCAAATCCCAGCAATGACATAGAGGCTCACAACCACCTGTAATGAGACCTGACTCCCTCTTCTGGTGTGTCTGAAGACAGCTGCAGTGCACTTATTTATAATCTTTGGGCTCGAGAGAGCAGGGACTGAGCGAGTGGGGCTGACCAGAGCGAGCAGAGGTCCAAAAATTCAATTCCCAACCACCATGTGAAGGCTCACAACCATCTGTACAGCTACAGTGTACTCATACACATAAAATAAATATCTATTTAAAATAAATAAATAATAAATAAATCTTAAAAAAAAAAAAAAACAAAAACACCCAACCTGTATGTTAAAAGAAAAATCCAACAAAACAGATGTAGGTAGGGAGAGAAGAGACAGCACTCTGCAGGCTGACCTGGCCACTGTTGGCCTGTTTCCAGCTTTGCATAGGTTAGAGATCTTAAGCAGGGCCTTTCCCTGGTATCTTAGGGAGAAGAGGTGGGGTTAATGTCGAGGGAGGCCCAGGGAGCCTGGGTGGGGACAGGGGCCCACCAAATTCCCAACGAGCCCATGTCTTCCTGCAGCTTCGAGACTGCGGCGGGCTGCGTGAGGTGGAGGTAACAGCATGCCTGGTGTGGAAGGACTGGCCACACCGGGTACACCCACACAGCCTCGTGGGGAAAGACTGCACAGACGGCGTCTGCAGGGTGCGGCTGCGGCCTCACGTCAGCCCCCGGCACAGGTACTAGACCCTGACCTTTGACCCCAGCCTCTCACCTCTGCTCATGGAGATTCCATAGGTGAACCTAGGCACCTTGGGAAAGCCCAGGTCACCGGTATCTTAGCCAGACCCTCCCTATAGCTCATCTTGGATGGGATGGGGAAAGTTAGGTGTGGATGCAGTAGTGTGCATCACACGGGCCTGAAATCCTGCTGCACGCATTCACATCCGTTCCATACTTGCTTTTCGTTTTGGCTTTTAAGACCGGGTCTTGCCATGTAGTCAAAACTAACTTGGAATTTGAGATCCTCCTGCCTCAGTCTCCACAGGCAAGTACCACCAGCCCATCTCATACCTATTCTATTTATCCCTGTTCTGCAGAGGAGGAGACAGAGAGTCATCAGAGCTGTCTGTGGTCTCCAGACCCAACTTACCTGAGATGCCCATATCAGAGGACAACTTATGGGACCCAGTTCTCTCCTTCCACTGTGTGGCTTTTCAGGGTTGACCTTGGGTAGTTAGTCTGGCTGGCTGGCAAAGACCTTTACCTGCTAAGCCATCTAATTAACCCTAGTTTTTGTTTTTGAGACAAGAACACACAAAGGCCAGGTTAGCCTCAAAATTCACTATTGTAGCTGAGGATGGCTTTCACTTTTTTTTTATTTTATTTTATTTTATTTTTTGTTGTCTTTTGACAGTCTCACTATGTAGCCCTGGCTGGCCTGAAACTTGTTGCTAGAACAGAGATCCCCCTGCCTCTGCCTCCCTAGTGCTGGGATTAAAGAGTGTACCACGATGTCTGCTGACTTTGAATTTATGATCCTTCTACCTCTACCTCCTGAGAGCTAAGAGCACAAGGGCAGCCATTTATTGAGTATTTTATGTTATTGTTTGATTTTTGAGACAAGGTTTTTCTGTGTAATAGCCCTGGCTGTCCTGGACTTGATTTGTAGACCAGGCTGGCCTCAAGCTCACAGAGATCTGCCTGCCTTTGCCTCCTGAGTGCTGGGATTAAAGGCGTGCGCCACCACACTGGGCTCATTTAGTCTTTTAATTACTTAGTTTAGAATGAGTGTCTTTCCATATAACATAGGCTAGCCTCAAATTCAGAATCCCTCTGCCCCCTGCTTCAGCTTCCTAAGAGCAGAGAATCCAGGCTTTCTTTGTACTTTTTTTTTGATATAAAGGAGCCTGCTAGCATTTTTTTTGTTTTGTTTTGTTTTGTTTTGTTTTTCGAGACAGGGTTTCTCTGTGTAGCCCTGGCTGTCCTGGAACTTACTCTGTAGTCCAGGCTGGCCTCGAACTCAGAAATCCGCCTGCCTCTGCCTCCCAAGTGCTGGGATTGAAGGCGTGCGCCACCATCGCCCGGCTTGGCTAGCATTTCTACATGGTAAAAGTAAGGCAAGTTCTTGGTGTCACTACAACATGACTCCTGGTGGCCCGTGCGTGAGAGGTTAAAGTCCCAGGTCTTGCCCGTGCTCCTCCTTGGGTTGTGCCTACAGCATCTGTGCATCTGTCTGTTCTGTCCAGAGAATGCCACCCCTCACAACCTATCCTGTCTCCCACTCAGCTTTAACAACTTGGGCATCCAGTGTGTTAGGAAAAAGGAAATTGAAGCTGCCATTGAGCGGAAGATCCAGCTGGGAATTGACCCCTACAATGGTGAGTGCCCCACTTGTCTCCCTAGCCTCTGGCTCTTTAGCTGGCTTTTGTTTTGTGTCTTTGATTGGTTTTGTTTTGTGTGTGTGTTTTAGTTTTTTGGTTTGGTTTAATTTGGTTTGGTTTGGTTTGGTTTGGTTTTTCAAGACAGGGTTTCTCTGTGTAGCCTTGGCTGTCCTGGAACTCACTCTGTAGACCAGGCTGGCCTTCAACTCAGAGATCCTCCTGCCTCTGCCTCTTGAGCACTGGGCTTAAAGGCTTGCGCCAGCACCTCTCAGCTTCTTTTCTTTTTTAAGAAATTAAAAGGGGCTGGTGAGATGGCTCAGTGGGTTAAGAGCACCGACTGCTCTTCCGAAGGTTCAAATCCCAGCAGCCACACAGTGGCTCACAACCACCCGTAATGAGATCTGACACCTTCTTCTGGTGCGTCTGAAGACAGCTACAGGGTACTTGCATAGAATAGAGACATCTTTTAAAAATTTAAAAAAAAAAAAAGAAATTAAAAGATAGTACATGTATTTATTTTGTGTGCATGTGTGTGGGTTTTGTATGGTGCGGGCACGCCTATGGAGTCCCAAGAGTGCCGTGCGGGAGCCTGTTTTCTCCCTCGTAGGCTCCAGCAAATGGACTCGAGGCCTCAGGCTTTGCACCAAGTGTCTTTCACTGCTGAACCATCTCACTGACCCCTTTATTTGGTTTTTCATTTTGGTTTTCAAGACAAGGTCTCAGCATACACCAGGCTGTCCTTGAACTTATGTAGCTGAGGATAACCTTGAACACTGGATCGTCTTGCCTCCACCTCCCCAAGCGCCCATCACCCCACCTTAGCGCCCTTCCCCTTCATCACTGTGCCTGCAGCAGCTCAGCTGACTGCAGCCCCCCTTTGCTCTCTCCAAGCTGGCTCCCTGAAGAACCATCAGGAGGTCGACATGAATGTTGTCAGGATCTGCTTCCAGGCCTCCTATCGAGACCAGCAGGGACATTTGCACCGCATGGACCCCATTCTCTCTGAGCCTGTCTATGACAAGAGTGAGTCAAGGGTGCCATGATCCTTGGGATTGAGTTGTCACTGGTATGGGAAAGTACCCAGGACAGTGGCATGGATGAGCAGCAGGGCATCATTGTGAGGCTTTGTTTGTTTTCTGGTTCCTTCTTTCTTGCTACATTTACACAGTGGCTTGGTGCCCACAGTCTCAGGGGAGCTGGCTCTCCACTTCCATTCCTGGGCACATGGTGAGTGCCATAGCCAGACATCACACATCGAAGCCCAGGCTGGGCAGTGCCCTCCCATATGTTTGTATGGTTTGTACCCTGTCCGTTTCTGTATTATTTCTCTTTTAGTTTGGTGCAGTTTATTGATGAACTTTGTTCCTTGACAGTTCTGCGTGCAGATACAGTACATTATGGCTCCTCACTGATCCCACCTCCGTCTTCTCTCCCTCTCATGGGACCCTTCTACAGTCATAGCTCTGTGTTTTATTTTGTAGTCCACTGATTTTAATCGAGACCCCCTGTATGACCACAGCTTGGGAACTGTCCACTGGAGCTTGGTGGACTCCCTGTTATCCTGTCTCTTTACCTCCTAAGAGCTGAGATGACCAGCCTGAATTACCACAACCCATTTACTGTGACTAAGGATCAAACCCAGGGCTTTGGGCATAATAGTGAAGCACCTGAGCTACACCCCCAGCCCCAGTCCCACATTTATTTACTTTTTATTTATTTATTATTTCTAGACAAGTTCCTACTATGTGCCTGAGCAAATTAGTGGTCCTCCTGTCACCACCTCCTCAGTGGTGGAGTTGCAAGCAGACCCCACCATGGCTGACATCTGCACTTTTTGCTCACAGCCTCTGCATACCCTCTCACTGGTGGGGAGAATTTGGTCATTTACTCTTCTAACCAATCAGCAGTGACCGTGGGGAGGGGATGCTCTGACCCAATCTAACCTTTAGGATTATGGCTGACCTAAGGGAGGGCTTAGCACTCCTCACTCCTCACGGCTGATGAGGAGAGGGCCCTAGTTTTGAGAGCTGTTAACAAAAGAAGGATGAGGACGGCTGGTCATGCTAGACAATGGCGTCCTCTAAGACATCAGGTCAGGTGGGAGATACACATGCTGACACATGCTTGTAATCCCAATATGCGAGCGAGGCTCAGGCAGGAGGATGGTAAATCCAAGGCCAGCTTGGGCAGCTGATCAATATTAATCCAGTTAATAAAAAATGAGAGCTAGCATGTGGCTCAGTGGTAGAGCCCCTGCCTAGAATTGCCAGTGAGGGGCTGGGGTGTCGGGGTGGCTCAGTGGTAGAATTTTTATCTAGCCAGTACAGGATCCTATGTTCCATCACTTCTGCTTTCGGAAACAAACAAACATAGTATTGTAGGTTGCAAACCCTCATCTGGGGACCTTGTGTCACCCTCAACATGCCAAATCTCCCTGAGTGTAAGGGTCTTTCTCCATTTTGGATTAAAGACTAAGCGGACTTCAGAGCAGATTCTGGCCCTTGTCTATCGTCCCCTCCTGCCTGGGCATCCTGTGTTCCACCTGGATTGGGTCTCTTCCTCGTCTCGCTCACCTGTCAGCAAGCACCTTGGTGTGATGACTTAATTGTCGCTTTTCCTTCTGCACTTCTTTTTAGAGTCCACCAACACATCCGAGCTGCGGATTTGCCGAATCAACAAGGAGAGCGGGCCATGCACTGGTGGTGAGGAGCTGTACTTGCTGTGTGACAAGGTGCAAAAAGGTGAGGGGTCCAGAAGCCATGTATAGTACAGAGGTGGAAGTGGGGTGCTGGTTAGACAGGGCAGCAGTCTGGATGGAGTCAGAGCCTCAGCTGCAGGCAATAGGTTTGTGAGCCAGCTCAGGTGTACAAGCCTGTGAGCCAACCAGGGCTGTGCAGCGCTCTTTCAGGATACTGCTGTGCTGGAGATGCAATTGCACGGATGCATTAAGAGGGGCTGGGGGCTTGGGTCAGCAGGAGAGCACCTGCCAAAAATTCCCCAGTGAGGAGCCCTACTACCACTGAGCCACGCCCCCAGCCCCTCACTGGGGGATTCTAGGCAGGGGCTCTGCCTCTGAGCCACGCCCCCAGCCCCTCACTGGGGGACTCTAGGCAGGGGCTCTACCACTGAGCCACGACCCCACTGCCCTTCACTTGGGGGGTTCTAGGCAGGGGCTCTACCACTGAGCCACGCCCCCAGCCCCTCACTGGGGGATTTGATACAAGCTCTGTACCACTGAACTATATCCCTAGGTCTTTTTGTTTGTTTGTTTGGTTGGTTGGTTTGGTTTTTTCAAGACAGGGTTTCTCTGTGTAGCCCTGGCTGTCCTGGAACTCACTCTGTAGACCAGGCTGCCCTCGAACTCAGAAATCCGCCTGCCTCTGCCTCCCAAGGGCTGGGATTAAAGGCTCATGTCACCTCTGCCCGGCTATTCCTAGGTCTTTTACACCAAATTTTTTAGAGTCTCATTTAGCCTTCCAGGTTTTACTTTGAATTCACAATTCCCTGCCTTAGCTTCCCTACTGATTACGGGAGGCAGGAGGATTGCTAACTTGCTCAGCTACCACAGTGTGGTGGGATTACACGTCCTTGCACCATACCTGTGTTACTAGCTTTTGTGTAGAGAGGCTGGGTAGTTAGGGTCGTTTGTTGTAGACAGGGACTCGTGGTGTATCCCTGGCCGTCCTTGTCCTGAAACTCAGTGTGTAGACCAGGCTGTCTTAAAATTATCAAGAATGTCCAGCCTCTACCCCCTGAGTGCTGGCATTGAAGGAGTGCACCGCTATGCCTGGCCTCCCTGGGTCCTTTTGTTATTTGCAATTCTGGTTTGATTTGGGTAGAAGGAGTGGGTAGGGGCTCTGTGGACTGTCCCAGTCCCTTGGCTTAGCTGTGTTCTCACCCTGACCCACCCCACCAGAGGACATATCCGTGGTGTTCAGCAGAGCTTCCTGGGAAGGTCGTGCCGACTTCTCTCAAGCTGACGTGCACCGGCAGATCGCCATTGTGTTCAAAACGCCACCCTACGAGGACCTGGAGATCTCAGAGCCCGTGACTGTCAATGTCTTCTTGCAGCGGCTCACGGATGGGGTGTGCAGCGAGCCACTGCCTTTCACGTACCTGCCTCGGGATCATGGTAACCACTCAACCCACAGCTGCCCTGGCCCTGGGGACAGTAGCTCAGTCAGGTTAGGGCTTGCCTTGCAAGCATGAGGACCTGAGTTCAATTCCCAGCACCCTGGTAGAAACCCAGGCAGGGTGGCAGGTCCCTATTAGCCGTGGGAAGGTGGCATCAGCGGGATCCCTGAGGCCCTCTGGCTAGCCTAGTCTAAGCAGCAAGTCTTAGGTGTCAAACCACAGGCCACTAAGACACTACCTCAAAACAAATGAACGTAACAAAAGAGAAAGTTCGATGACAAATGAGGAATGAGAACCAAGATTGGTATTTGGTCTCCACACATGCGTGTATAGCTGCTGTACAGACTGAGACAGGGTGAAAGCAACTGGACTAGCCAGTGCAGAGATCCTGAGGTAGGATCCAGAGAGAACTGTGTGGACCTTTCATCCCATTAGGGTATAGAAATCTACTTGCATAAGCCAGTGTATAATGACCTTTGTGGCCAGCTGTCATAGCGACCTCTGTGTTCAACTGATGTGTGACTTTTGGATGCCTCTGTTCTCCTGGACAGACAGTTATGGTGTGGACAAGAAGCGGAAGCGGGGACTGCCTGACGTCCTTGGAGAGCTGAGCAGCTCCGGTGTGTCCCTTCACCCCTGTCTACCCCCATTCCTAGGTCCCTGGGAGGGGATGGGTGAACTGCTTGGGGTGGGTGGGTGGTCAGGGTATGGAATCCTCATCTTCACATTCCCCCAGATCCACATGGAATTGAAAGCAAACGACGGAAAAAGAAACCGGTGTTCTTGGACCACTTCTTGCCTGGTCACAGCACAGGTGAGTGTGGTACCTGCAGCCCTCCTTCCCGTGTGTACTAACAGGAAGCCCCCCACCTTGTCTTTCTTTTTCTCCATAATTTAAAAAGAATATTTTATTTTCTTTTTGTTTCTTTTTGTTTTATTTTGGTTTCTGTTTTTTTGTTTTTTCGAGACAGGGTTTCTCTGTGTAGCCCTGGCTGTCCTGGAACTCACTCTGTAGATCAGGCTGGCCTCAAACTCAGAAATCCGCCTGCCTCTGCCTCCCAAGTGCTGGGACTGAAGGCCTGTGCCACCTCTGCCTGGCAAATATTTTATTTTCTGTGTAGGTATTTTGTTCGTACATGTGTATATGCACCATACTCGTGCCTGGTGCTTACAGAGGCCAGAAGAGGGCGTCAGATCCTCTAGAAGGATCTTACTGATGCTTGTGAGCTGCCGTGTGGATGCTGGGAATGGAACCTGGGTCCTCAGCAAGGGCAGCCAGTGCTCTCAGCCACTGAGCCGTCCTGAGCTCTTTTCTGGTTTCTTTACATCCTCTGAATGCTTGCCCAAGGTCAGTAGCTGACCACACATCCAGCAACATGGAGTGAAAAGAGTGAGGGGTCAAGAAGTCTAGCAGTGGCTCTCATCTATGATTCCAGCACTCAGGCCAGCATAGTCTATGTAAAGTTCCAAGACACACTGAGGGGCTTCGAGGAGAGACCCTGTGTCGAACATGCCTGCCCACAGAGGAGTACCGGGGCTTTGGAGTCAGAGGAGCGGAGGCTTGTGCTCCACATCGCTGAGCCTCAGGACTCCTTAAAAAGTCTTTTTAAAAATACCTTTTAGTTTAATTTTATTATTTTATTTATCACTATGATGACATGTATATAATATGGGTGCCTGTGTGTCATAGTACGTGTATGGGTGGCTGCATGTGGTATTGCACACCTTTGATCCTAGCACCCAGGAGGCAGAGGCAGGTGCATCTTTGTGAGTTCAAGGCCAGCCAGGACTACTGACTACATAGTTTCAAATAATAAAAATAATAATAATAATAATAATAATAATAATAATAGCAAAACACAAAAAGCCACCTTTTTTCTGTTCTTTCACTCCATCATTATAAAGGCTTCCCTGGGTTGAACTCAGGGCATCAGGCATTCATGGCAAGTATTTCACTTGCCAAACTATCTCACTAAACCTGGAAGGGTCTTTACAGACCTGGCCTTGTACATCGTTGTTCATTCTTGGGCTGGGCTATGGCTGTGGCTGACTTGGCAGCTAGCTAGTCATCTGGCATGGCCAGAGCCCTGCATTTATTCCCAGCACCACACAGTTTGGATGTGGGGGCACATACCTGGGAACTCAGCTTTTCAGAAGTAGAGGCAGGCCAGGCAGTGGTGGCGCACGCCTTTGATCCCAGCACTTGGGAGGCAGAGGCAGGCGGATCTCTGAGTTCGAGGCCAGCCTGGTCTACAGAGTGAGTTCTAGGACGGCCAGGGCTACACAGAGAAACCCTGTATCCAAAATTTAAAAAAAAAAAAAAAAAGAAGTAGAGGCAGGAGGATCAGAAGTTCATCGTCATCTTAGCTATAGTATATGAGTTTAAGGCTTATGCATGCTAAATGAAATCCCGTCTTAAAGCAGAAACTGATGTAATCTCTGACCATACCATATGAATGTGTCTGACCTCGTCAGGCCTGGTTAGTACTTGGATGGCTGCTGTACGTTGAAATTTGTTGTTTTTCATTTCAAGAAACTTTCTCCTTAAATTAAAGCAAGCATGGATAGGGGCTAGAAGGATAGGTGGCTCAGCTGTTAAGAGCACTGACTGTTCTTGTGGAGGATCAGGGTTGTATTCCCAGCATCCACTTGGCAGCTTACCACTGTCTCTAACTCCAGTCCCAGGTGATCCATCGCCCTCTTCTGGCCTCCATGGGCACTGCATGCATCTGGTGCACAGACAAAATACTTGTGCCCATAAAAAATATAATTTTAAAACAAGAGAAGCATTTTGCCTCAGGGTCTCAAATACTGGGATTACAGGATGCCCCACCACATCCAGCAAAAGCAGTTTACATTTTTTTTTATTAGATATTTTCTTTATTTACATTTCAAATGATATCTCCTTTCCCGGTTTCTCCTCCGGGGTTGGGGGGAACCCTGTTCCCTCCCCCTTCCCCCTGCTCACCAGCCCACCCTCTCCCGCTTCCTGGCCCTGACATTCCCCTACACTGGGGCATAGAGCCTTCACAGGACCAAGGGCCTCTCCTCCTCCCATTGATGACCGACTAGGTCATCCTCTGCTACATATGCAGCTGGAACATTTTTCTTAATTAAATTAAGTTTCTCACCATCTATATGTGAGTGTGAGTGCCCATGTAGAGGTCAGAGGACAACTGTGAGGAACCCGCCCCCTCCCTGCTCCTTTCACTTTAGATGTGGGGATCTGCTTTGCTCCTTCAGGCAAATATTGTCCACAGAGCCATTTGTCAGTTGTGTGTTTGTGTGACACGGGGTCTCACTTTGCAGTCCTGGCTGGCCTGGAACTCACAGAGATCCTCCTGCCTCCGCCTCTAAAGTGCTGGGGTTAAAAGTGGATACCATCATACCTGGCCCTAATTTTTTTTTTTTTTTTTTTATTTTAAGCTAGTCCATCAGCCCAGCATAGGCTGGCCTGGAACTCACGGAATCCTATCTCAGCCCTCCAAGTGCTGGGATTACAGGTTTGAGCAACCAGGGCCGACTCAGTTATTTAATCTCATTTTAAAGGTCTCTCTCCCAGGCTAATAGTGGAGGATTGGCATTGAACTTCTGGTCTTTCTTCTTGTACCTCCCAAGTGCTTCGGTTATAGGTTTGTACTGTCACTCTAGGTTCATATGGTCCCGAGAATTGAACCCAGGGCTTCATGCGTGCTAGGCAAGGACTCACCCAACTGAGCTATAACTCCAGACTTAAATTTTACAGACATCTGGTGTAAAATTTAGCTTACACTAAGCGGTGCTCCTGCTTATTCCTTATTACTTCCTTGTTCGCACATCTTCATAGGCTTTTTGCAGGTTTAAAAAAACAGAGATTCAGAGAAGTGACATGTCTTGTCCAAGGTCACAGGGTAGGGGATCTGCAGTGGGGCAAAAAGCTGGCCATGCAGGACGTCTGTGTGGAGGAGCAGGGATGTGTGCGACCCTGACAGCAGCAAGCACAAGGATGGGCTCCCGCTCATCTCCGGTTGAGAGCCTTTCCCAACACTGCCACCTGCTGGCCAGTTCTGACCACCCCCCCCCCCACACACACACACATCCATACGCACTTATGTGTACATACATCCAAAAAGAAAAAAAAAAAAAAATGGAAGAAAGGAATTTCCCCCTGCTACCTCAGCATGCGCAGAGCACCCAAGTCACAGCCAGTCCCCAGTCACTGGAGCCAACCCCACCCCCGGGGTTTGCTGTACCTTTGTCCTCTCTGATTTTCATGGAGCTGGTATCTATTGCTCAATGACTTTTCCCCTAGCACCAACCCTTGCCTGGCTCCTCCAGCTGCCATCAAGTTTCCTAAGTCTTATGGTCCCACCCTCATTCCTGAGGCCAAAGTCACTTGAAGCCTACTTTGCCGTAATTAGAAAACAACCTTGGAAAATGACGTTGGAATCCTGAGTGTGTGGTTTTTATGTGCCTCATACAGAGTCTCCTGCAACCCAGGCTGATCTTAAACTCACAGATCCACTGGCTTCTGCTGGGATTAAAGGCAGGGGTCACCAGACCAGGCCTGGCTAAGGTCATTTCATTTTTATTTGCATTCACATCAAATTCCAGACAGCAGGCTGGAACATTGTTTCTCCTTTCACAAAAACCAGGGGAGAGGTAACTGCTCCAGGAAGGGTCTGGCGGCCACATGAACATCAGAGCCATTGCCTCTTTCACTGTGTAGGTCCCCTGGTCAAAGGCAGCTGCTGTTGGACCCCATGGTCTGGTTAGCACAACACTAGAGACGGTCTAGTTTCCTTTTGCCGCTTTGAGAAACACCAAGATCAAATCGCAGCTACGAAGGGAGGAGGAAGGCATTTATTTCAGCTTTAGGTCACAGTCCATCCCTGTGGAAAGTCGAGGCAGGATCTTGAAGTAGAAACCATGGAGGAACACCATGGCTGGCTTGCTCACAGCCAGACCCATGCTTAGGTAGCTGTTTTTAAATTTTATTTTTATTTGCTTTATATCCTGATCTCTGTCCCTGATTCCTGTCCTGTCCCCCCATCCCACACACCCTACCCCATCCTCTTCTTCTCCAAGAGGGTGGAGGCCTCACCTGGGTATCCCCCCCCACCCTGGCATATCAAGTCTCTGCAGGGCTAGGCACATTCTCTCCCACTCAGGCCCGACAAGGCAGCCCAGCTAGGGGAAGACATATTCCAGACAGGCAACAGCTTTGGGATAGGCCCTGCTCCAGTTGTTCAGGACCCACATGAAGACCAAGCTGCACATCTGATCTTGGGTGCTCTGGGCAAGCTGATACACATGAGGGGGAGGGGAGTAAAGGGGGTTCAGGATGGAGCTTAGGTAACTTTTTATTGAGCCCAAGACCTCCTGCCAAGGGAGCATTGTTGCTCACAGGATGATGGCCCTTCCTGTGCCAATTAACAATCAAAGCAATTCCCTATCGTTATACTCCTAGGCTAGTGTGATCTGGGAAGTTCTTCAATCCCTCTTCTGATGGATTGCATTAAACTACGAGAGAGGGCAGGCTGGGGGGGTTCATACCTGTAAACCCAGCAACGGGGAAGCTGAGGTAGAAGAATTATCGTGAGTTCCACAGTGGCTGCAAGAGACTCTCAGTCTCTCTCTCTTTCTCTCTCTGTCTCTGTCCCCCCCAACACACACACTCTCTCCCTGACCCACACTCTCTCCCTGACCCCCATACCCAGCCAACCACAGCTATATCCACAGCCCTGCTCCCTGTAGGAGCCTGGCTCCTGCTCTGGTCCTGTGGATAGACAGCTGAGACTGGCTCTTAGTTCCCTTACTGCCTCAGTTTCCTTACTAAAGGAGAACGGTGAAACTGGGGGGCTTGGTCATGTGCAAAGCCTCGGGTTTGAGCTGCAGCACCACATAAATAAATAAATCAGATGTTGTAGCACTTGGGAGGTGGATGCCGGAGAATCTGGAGTTCAAAGTCACTATGGGCTATTGAGCATATTTGAGGCCAGCCAGGTTTATAAGAGACCGTGTCTTGTTTTTAAG
Source organism: Montemys delectorum (assembly GCA_019843815.1). Lineage (NCBI taxonomy): Eukaryota > Metazoa > Chordata > Mammalia > Rodentia > Muridae > Montemys > Montemys delectorum. The sequence goes on along the minus strand of JADRCD010146351.1, from coordinate 6,957 downwards.
TTTTATAAAAAAAAAATATTTATTTATTTTGCATGTGTGTGGGTGCATACATGCTACACGCAGGTTGCATGTGGAGATCAGAGAACAATTTACTGGAGTCAGTTCTCTTCTTTCACCAGGGGGGTTCCACGTCTGAACTGGCATCAGTCATCAGGGATGTCAGGGAGCACTTTTAACCAATGAGAGGTCTGGATGGCTAGAGACCCCGCCTTTAATTTCTCTTCCTCCCGCATGTCAGTTGAGTGTATGCCACAGCTATGCAATTACCCATGGAGGCCAGAAGAGGGCGTTAGGTCCATCTGGGTCTGGAGTTACAGGCAGATCTGAGCTGCTAGAAACGAGGGTTGAGAAGCCAACCCTGGTCCTTTGCCAGAGCAGGAAGTGTTCTTAACCACTGAGCCATCCCTCCAGCCCTTAAAGACAGGGTCTTGGGAAACTCGCTTGTGTTATATACATTATACACAAAGGCAAACACTCATGCACGTTAAAAAATGTGGTCTAGTGTGCTGGCTCAGTGGATACAGGCACCTGCCCCGAAAGCTTGGACCTGAGTTCTATCTCCATATAAAGGTAGCAGAAATGAAGTGACTCCACAAAGTTGAACTCTGACCTCCTCTCATGCTCTATGGTAGCAGGTGTGCCTACTCACATACATCATGTATATACATAGATACAGATACACACACACACACACACACACACACATACACAAACTAAAAATGAAGAGAGTGATGGTACTTCCTTTCTACTCTGGTTATGGTTCAAAGTCCAAGATAGAATACATTTAGTACAATGGAGTCCAAGTTACTGCCTGGCCAGAGGTAGGTCCTAAATCCAGCCATTCTTCTCTCCTCATCAGGCCTGTTCCTCCCGCCATCAGCTCTGCAGCCGGCAGACACTGATTTCTTCCCCGGTACCATATCCCTTCCGGGGTTGGAGCCTCCTGGCGGCCCCGACCTCCTGGACGATGGTTTTGTCTACGATCCTTCTGCCCCCACGCTCTTCACTATGTTGGACCTGCTGCCCCCAGCACCACCTCTTGCCAGTGCTGTGGTGGGTAGCGGGGGTGCAGGGGCCACCGTTGTGGAGTCTCCTGGCCCAGAGCCCCTGTCGCTGGACTCTTTCGCAGCTCCGGGCCCCGGGGATGTTGGTACCGCCAGCCTTGTGGGCAGCAACATGTTCCCCAACCAGTACCGAGAGGCAGCCTTCGGGGGTGGCCTCCTATCCCCAGGGCCTGATGCCACGTAGCCTCTGAGGTGACAGAGGAGGCACCGGGTGAGGCGCGTGGTCTAGCACTCCATCCCAAAGCCAACCTTGATGAGTCTTCCAGCTTCCTCATCCTGAATCGGACGTCTGCAGTGCTGTCGAGAAGATGGGGAGGCTCCGGTTCTCTTTGAGCCCCATTTTACAGAATGCTGAGTCCGAAGAGGAAAAGGGGCTCCTGCAGGTGGACCCTTTCTCAGGACAGATTCTCAGAGATTGTACATAGGGGAGGAGGGAGCAGATAGCAGATCCCCAGCCTTCTTCCCGAATCCTGAAGAAGGGGGTAGGTTGTTTGTTCAGTTTTCCCAATAAAAATTAGTTTTTTTGAGCCTTTGGGGTCTTCTTTCTTCCTTGCCTAGGAAATGCTAGGTTCGTTTGGAACGAAACAGTTGTAGTTGAGAGGATGGCCTGATGGCTCAGTGGTTAAGGGTAACTGCTCCTCTTCCAGAGGACCTAGGCTCAATCGCAGCATCCACACAGGAGCTCACAATGTGTAATGGCTATTCTTGGTTGTCAAACCTTAGTTCCTACATCTGGAACTAAAACCCCAAAATGGAGGTCACGCATGTGAGAGAGAGATTTTTGCTTAATTTGAAGTAGGAAGATCCACTTCTGATCTGGATCTTGAAATGGGAAGACACATTCTTTTTTTTTTCCTCGAGACAGGGTTTCTCTGTGTAGCCCTGGCTGGCCTGGAACTCACTCTGTAGACCACGCTGGCCTCGAACTCAGAAATCCTCCTGCCTCTGCCTCCCAAGTGCTGGGGTTAAAGGCTTAAGCCACCACCGCCTGGCTTGGAAGACACACTTAATCCAGATTTCATCTGGACCAGAATTTCTGCTGAAATCTATATAGGGATGTGGAAGAAGGAAGCTTTAGGTCTTCGCCTGCTTGCCGTCGCCTTGCTAGCAAGTCCGTTCCTTCACTGACGTTAGAGCTGCCTTCTCTGGGACTCCAGTGTCTACTGAAGACCAGCAGAGGCATCCCGCCTTGGAGACCGAGCACCTACTGGATTCTTGGACTTTCTGTTCACAGCCTGCTATTATTGTATTAACTGACCTACTAGTAATTTTAATTAATCCCATATATATGTATGTCTGTGTATACACATACATATTTATATATACATATACACATACATGTATATATATAACTATGTATGTATATATAGGTATATGTGGGATTAATTAGAATTATATAATATGTGTGTGTGTGTGTGGGTGGGTATCTCAGAGAAACATACACTTTCAGGCATACACATAAAATAAATCTTTTAAGAAAACTTTTCTGTTTTTGTATTTTATGCACATGGGTGTTTTCTTGGCATGTATGCACATCAGAAGAGGGCACTGGATCCCATAGGACTACAGTTAAGAGACTGGTTGTGAGCTGCTATGTGAGTGCTGGCAGTTAAACTCGGGACCTTGGTGAGAGCAGCCAGTGTTCTCAATCGATTAGTCACCACTCCAGCCCATAAAAGAAATAAATCTTTATTTATTTTTATTTTTTTAAAATTCATCCTCTGACAAAGGCTTTCTTGACAATTTTCCATACAGTTAGTCAAAAAAATAAAATAAAGTATATAAAAAAATACAGAATACAGCAGACAGAATCTCGTACACGGGAAACATAACAGAGTGAAATAAATCTAAAAACAACAAGGAGGGAGGGAACAGAGTTTTTTGTTTTGTTTTGTTTTTTCCGGAGGGAAAACCGGGAGAGGAGATATTATTTGAAACGTAAATGAAGAAAATATCTAGCCGGGCGGTGGTGGCGCACACCTTTAATCCCAGCACTTGGGAGGCAGAGGCAGGCGGATTTCTGAGTTCGAGGCCAGCCTGGTCTACAGAGTGAGTTCCAAGA
>JADRCD010146350.1:0-16812 GCA_019843815.1 Montemys delectorum | reverse complement strand
ATGATCAAGTAGGCTTCATCCCAGGGATGCAGGGATGGTTCAATATTCGGAAATCCATCAACATAATTCACTACATAAAAAAAACTCAAAGAAAAAAACCATATGATCATCTCACTAGATGCTGAGAAAGCATTTGACAAAATCCAACATCCCTTCATGATAAAAGTCTTGGAAAGATCAGGAATTCAAGGCCCATACTTAAACATAGTAAAAGCAATATACAGGAAACCAGTAGCCAACATCAAACCAAATGGAGAGAAACTTGAAGCAATCCCACTAAAATCAGGGACTAGATAAGGCTGCCCACTCTCTCCCTACCTATTCAATATAGTACTTGAAGTTCTAGCCAGAGCAATTAGGCAACAAAAGGAGATCAAAGGGATACGAATTGGAAAGGAAGAAGTCAAATTATCACTATTTGCTGATGATATGATAGTATACTTAAGTGACCCCCAAAATTTACATGTATATTTTCCCTTTCCCATCTTCCCCTCCAAAACAAACAAACAAACAAACAAACAAACAAAAGCAACAACAAACCCCTTTTGCTTTCCCCTTCCCCATGCCTGCCACCCCACCCTCTCCCACTTATTGGCCCTGGCATTCCCCTATACTGGGGCAGAAAACCTTCACAAGGCCGAGGTCCTTTACTCCTAGTCATGATCGAATTTGCAATCCTCTACTATATACCTGCTTCCAGTACATTCAATCCCACCCTGTATAGTCCTTGATTGGTGGTTGGGTCCCTGGGAGCTCTGAGGGTACTATTTAGTAATTGTTGTTCATCCTAAGGGGCTGCAAACCCTTCAGCTCCATAGAACCTTTCTCTAACTCCTTCATTGGGGACCGTGTACTCAGTTCAATGAATGGCTGTGAGCCTCTACATCTGTATTAGTCAGGTATTGTCAGAGCCTCTTAGGAGATAGCTATATGCTTGTCCTTCCTTCCATCTCTGCTCCATAGTTAATCTCTGCCACTCCTTCTGTGGGTGTTTGATTCCCCTTTTTAAGAAGGAATGAAATGTCCACCTTTTAGTCTTCCTTCTTCTAAAGTTTCTTGTGGTTTGTGGGTCGTTCTTCCTGTATTCCAAACTTCTGGGCTAATAACCACTTATCAAAGAATGCATGCCATGTGTGATCTTTTGGGATTGAGTTACCTCACTCTAGTTTATGGTTCTGTCCTTGAAGTTCATGTGGACTAAGGGACACTCTAACTAGCAAACTTAAACTGTGGCAAGATAAGAAGATACTCAAACTTAGACATTTCTCTTAGCAAGAATGGTCATGTCATTTCCTGAAATCCAAAGCATTAAAGGAAATTGATGTTGTCAAATAGAATCAATAATCTTGCTTTGTATATATTAAGTTTGAAAGTTTCAGTCAAGAATGAAAAAGAAAAAATGAAAACCCATTAGTCTAGAAAATTAAAATTTACACATCATTCCCTCAAAGAAATAAGAATGCTCATGTTGATTTTACCTTTCCTGAAATGCTACTCTAACCCACAAAATATAAGTAGTTTATGAAATAATACATGTTAGGAAAGTCTTCATTTTCCTCTGTTTGTTAATATATCACAACTCCCACCTCAGTGTGAAAATCTGCTTCTGTATTATTATCTCTGAATAGCAGCAAAAGAGGAGAAAATACTAGCGAAATTCAGTAACAATTATTCACGGTTGAGGAGTTTGAAAAAGCAATTGTGGGAAAGAAGACAACAGACTTGGGAGCTTTCTATACAGAAGAGCATTAAGAACTCCAGATTGCCTAAAGAAGTTAAATGTTTGAAGCTTGTTGACCTCTAGTGATTCCTCTACAGTCTATCCATCACACCAAATAGCATTGTCATCTAACTCTGGTACTAGAGATACCTGCCTTGGCCCCACTCTTAAAGAGGAGGATTTGACACAGTTCTTGACCATCTAACAGCTCTCAAGTCAGCTAAGAAGATAATTTTACAAAGCGTGATTTATTTCATTTTAGTTTTTCTTATACATGCATGGAAGGACACATGTTTATGTTGGGAGGATTTACATGTGAGTATGCATGCATATTATTCATTCTCCATCTCTATATATTGAGACAGTGGTTTCCACTAAAATCCATAGATCATAGGTTTGGCTCATTTAGCTACCAGCTTGTCTCAGACATCCCTCCTCCTGAGTGTTGTGATTACAGATAGGCTTCCATGACTGTTTGACGTTTATGTAGATGCTACGGGCCCAAATTCAGGTTTTTATGATTACAGAGTATGTGCTTTGACTAGTGAACCATCTCTCTAGCACCTAAGATATGTTTAAATATATTTACTGTTAGTTTCCATCTAAGTATAAGAAAAACTTCAGCACAGCATAAAATCTTGATTAAATACAACCAAATAGGTTACATTCTAAATAAATTAATGTTTATCTATTATCTCTATCTATCTATCTATCTATCTATCTATCTATCTATCTATCTAGTATACATTTATATTCATGTGTGCAGTAGTATACATTCTCAAGTGTGTATTTGCAGAGGCCAGGGGTTAAAACTGAGTGTCTTCCATTATGACACTGCACCTGATATTTTTGAGACTGTGTCTTTCATAGAATTAGGAGCTCATCATCTATAGTAAACTGGCTATGTCTTTTCATATATCCCTAGTGCTACAAGCACAAGCTTGCACATCTACTATAGGTGTTACATGAATGTTCAATGTGAATTCAAGCACTCATACTTGTATAGAAATCATTTTACCCACTGAGTCATCTTTCTAATCTAAAGCATTTTAATATTGATTTATTCATGACAACAACACCAATTAGAATTTTTAAATGAGAACCCAGGAAAACCTCCATTTTCCTAAATAGAGGCAGGTTTAACCAAGCCCTTCTGTTAGCATAGACATCCGGTACACTACAACCTTGCCAGAAATCCAGCCGTTCGCATTCATTAGAACTCATGACATTTTGCCTTACAGTGACATATTGACATGTTTAATGTCACCTCATGAACGAAGAAGAATTTAATTACTGGGAAATATCAGTAAATAATGCTTGCATTAGAACCACAGGTTCAAGCTTTCTGCTAAAATGTATTCATCTGTTCCTATGATTTTCAGTAAATCCAAGTTCATTTCATCATCTGTTAACTTTCTCTAGTGTTACTGATAATACTCCCTAAGTTGAAAAAGCAGAGAACAATGCAAAATGTAAATAAGGTAGTTTGCTTATTTTTTATTTATTTATTTTTTTGGAGACAGGGTTTCTCTGTAGAGCCCTGGCTGTTCTGGAACTCACTCTGTAGACCAGGTTGGCCTCAAACTCAGAAATCTGCCTGCCTCTCCCTCCCAAATGCTGGGATTAAAGGCATGCACCATCACCTCCCAGCTGGTAGTTTATTTATTAAACTGTGTGAACAAACTGGCTTGAAGGTAATTTCATCTTAATCACTAGTGATCCAGTTTAACACAGATTATCACAAATATCTTGAAGAAATAGGGAATTTAAACACTCTCTCTGAAGATATTGTATCTACTATGGACAAGGAAGGACCAAGACCCTACATTGGCAGAACTGACCTTCTTTTGGTCACCTCAGTTCACTAGTAAGCAAGTAAGATGAACATGGATCATACATCTGACTTAGCATTCCACAAATGAGCAAAATGTTTAATCTCTTTAAAAAGCTCATTTCTATAACTTTAATTGCAAAATATAAAACTGTGTATGATATCAGAAACATTGATTCTGCAAGGATAAATTCAGGAAAATATGAAGCTTTACAAAATGTCAAGGTCAATCAATGTTCCTAATCTTTTAACTTTGGAAAAATCAACAGTCATGCAATCTTTAGACTTAGAGTGCTGAGTCAGGGAAGCTAAGTACATTTTAGTGTCACATATGAAGAGGACAACAAATAGGACTCTCAGGAGCGTGGACTAATAAAACATGGTCCCCACACAATACCCCAGTGGTTCTTATGTGCACCCCCTGGAAATTACATAGAAACATTTGAAATACTCTGAACGTTTCAATGTTTTAGGGTACCAAATAACTCAGCATATAACTACCTTCATAGAAAGAGAGTATTTTATTTCTTGTGATATTTCTTGCTATAAAAATATTAAAATACTAAACACTTAGCCTGGTACTGATTTTAAAAGTTAATATTTGTGGCAAATAATTTAGGAAACATGTAAACACCAAGAAATTTAAAAACCTGCAATTTCGTATTTCATACTTTTTCAGATACTAGGGAGATTAGGGCGATCTGGTAAGGATATATTATCCTGACATTGACATAAATATTAGAAATTATCCTACGCAAAATAAAATGTAGTAGTATATGCTTGCAGTCCCAGTACTTGGGAGATAAATTCAAGGAGATAAGTAGTACAGGTTTATTCTCAGTTACTTTGTGAGTTTGAGGTTATTGTGGTTTATAAGAGACCCTGTCAAGAAAGAAAGAGAAAGGGAGGTAGGGGGAGGAATGGATGGAAGATGGGAAAGAAGAATGGAGAGAGCAAGAGAGTGAGAAAAATAAAATATAAAACAATATAAGAAAGAAATTTTTAAATGAAAATGTTTTAGAAAGGGATAAAGATGTCAACTGTTTCTTAAAAGTCACATTGATGGTGGATGAGGTAATAGGATAGAATGTTAGCAAGAGTGCTAACAAGGGTAGCTGAGAACTACTGGAAGAAAGCAAATAAACTGGAATTTCTTGTGTAGAGGAATTTTAATCGAGCAACATGGTCTCTCTGGCAAGGGATCACATCCAAAGATAGGATCCAGCTGGAATGTAGACATCCACATACTTTTAATCCTTCTGGCTAGAAAAAATGCCTTACCTCACACTGACTAAAACACAGACATGTGTTAGTACAAACCTTTAAGAATCCCAGAGAGTGATTTCTAATTGAGGGGGAGACAAAGTGAAGAATCAGAGAAAGATTTGACAGCATGAGTCAGAGATAGGATATGTCCAACAGTCAGGGGAACAGACAGGAAGGCAGGCTGCTTAAGACAGCACAGAGTGAGTCAGGAGTGGAGGGCAGTTCAGTGGGTGCAGTTCAGTTGAGTTTGTGCAGTTGAGTGCAGTTCTGTTCAGTTCAGGCAGTTAGGGCAGTTCAGTTCGTGGAATTGATGCAGATTTTCCAAGCACAGCAATGCAGTAAGAAGCAGAGAGAAGCCAGTTTAAATCAGTCTGCTTACTTTTGAACCAGAAGAGCTGAGTTGCACTTGCAGCCAGAGTACAGATAGAACTAGAAAGGGTAAGTTTATTCAGCAATGAGCTCTGAGGCAAAAATTACACCTGGCAATAAAAGTTACTATTTACATCTGGGTATAATTAAAAACATCCATAGGTTCTTCAAATTAATCTAACATCATTTTTGAAAACTGCCCATAAGAAAATCAAAGTAATGAAGATTTAAAGACATTTCCTCGGTCACATCCTAACATGACTACCATTATAATATTTTGAATCCTTAGGTAAAATAGATAGATAATCAAACTATTCATAAAACCCAAACCAATTCCCTACCTACTTTTCAAAAGCAACATAAAGAAGACATTTTCGTGGTGGAAATGTCACCTGTCAATGTTTCCCCAAAGTTTAATTGGATTTGCTACAAAAGGGCACACTCATTACCCTAGTGCTAAAGAGGACCCAGGACACCACTGTTTCATTGTTAATTACAGTCTTACACAACAACTTCCAAATATTAGGAGACATGCTTTCATTAATTTCGATTTGGTTACATGTTTACTCTTATGCTATTGCAAAAAAGAAAAAAGAAAGAAAAAGAAAAGAAAACAATGAAAATTACCAATATTTAAATTTAGCAGTAAATTAAGGCACTTAGTATAAAGTCACATTCTTGTAAATCCTGAAGAGGTTAAAAATCGTCTTCCTCAGTGTAGGGGAATGCCAGGGCCAATAAGTGGGAGAGGGTGGGGTGGCAGGCATGGGTAGGGGGGAGGCAAAAGGGTTTGTTCTTGTTGTTTTTGTTTGTTTGTTAGTTTGTTTGTTTTTTGGAGGGGAACCTGGGAAAGGAGAAATTTACATGTAAATAAAGAAAATATCTAAAAAAAAATTGTCTTCCTTTTCCTCAGGTATGAGCTATAATTTTATTACTAGCATGTTTGCTCAACCAATAAGACTTCTAGGTTTTCCATGATTAATATATCCAAAAGGAACATTTCAGTATTGTTAGTTTAGCTACTATGGACAATTACAATTGGAACAATGTACAAATGAAAACTGCTTAAATCAGTAGCTTAGAGCAATTGCATACCAATAACTGCTCATAGATTATTACACTTGCTTTTCTTCCATCCTTATTAACAAACCTAATTCACAATCACAAGTGATAACCAGCTGTATATGCAGCTGTCAACAAAAATGTCATTTAAAGGGAAGACCTGGGCTACCTATAAGTTGTGAATAGTGGTGTCTAAGTTTTAGAACTTTCTTCTGCAAATTATATAGTCAACAGATGATTCACTCTTCAATGTGCAGACACCTACCCTTGTTTCCAAAATGAGGGAGGGATTAAGCGGCCAGTCGATCTGTGAAACTCAAGGCATTGTGTATTTTAGAACCACCTCCCCCACAAACACACTTTGGTTCTGTATCTGAGATAAACAATTTGCAATATCTCATCTCTGATGAGGAACAGGCCAATTTGGTATGTAAGAAGAGCAACATTACCCATTGTCTCCCCAGCTGTGAGGTCTGGCACTTACTATCTACAGAAACAATGGCATGAACAACATTAGGGTAGCATTAAAATCACTGACAAATATATCTATCATTCACATTTTAATATTTTTAACTGGTAAGGCCTGTAATAGAGAGACTAGAAGACATGCTTGAAAGACTTCTGTGGCTTATAAAATGTGTGTTCCTAGCCAAGTCAAAGCATTTGCACATTTCCTCCAACACGTCATATATGAGCATGTGCTAAGTAATATCACTGGTTTATATTACAGAAGAAAAGACAAATATAAACTTTGGCAAGAAATAATCAGCAGAAGTTCATGCAAGATCAGTCACTAGTTTTTAGAAATTAAAATCTAAAAACGAAAAATATTTTTTTTTATTTTTTATTAGATGTTTTCTTTATTTACAATAATATCTCCTTTCCCAGGTACCCCTCCAAAGGAAAAAAGAAAAATAAAATAAAATAAGAAAAAATAAAGCTCTTACTCCTGCTTCTCTCTCTTGCTTCTTTTCCCCTTGCTCCCCGTCTCTCTCCATTCCCTTCCCCCTCTCTCCACGTGGTCATGGCCATCCCCTACTTCTCTACTCTCTCCTTCTCTCTGCCTTTCTCTATCTGTGCTACCCTCTTAACTCCTCTCCCCATGCCCTAAATAAACTCTATTCTACTATTCTACACACACACACACACACACACACACACACACACACACACACACAAACAAACAAAAACAAAACCTAAAACAATCCCCTGTGCCCTCCCCTCTCCTCCTGCTCACCACCACACCCTCTCCCACTTCCTGGTCCTGGCATTCCCCTACACTGGGGCATAGAACTTTCACAGGGCCTAGGTCCTCTCCTCCCATTGATGACCAACTTGGCCATCCTCTGCTATACACATGCTGTTGGAGCCATGGGTCCCCCCATGTGTACTCTTTGGTTGGAGTTTAGTCCCTGGGAGCTCTGAGGGTACTAGTTAGTTCATATTGTTCATGGTAAGGGGCTGTAAACCCTTCAGCTTCTTGGGTCCTTTCTCTAGCTCCTCCACTGGGAAGCCTGTACTCAGTCCAATGGATGGCTGTGAGCCTCTACTTCTGTATTAGTCATGTACTGTCAGAGCCTCTCAGGAGACAGCTATCTCAGGCTCCTGTAATTCAGCACTTGTTGGTATCCACAATAGTGTCTAGATTTGATGACTGAATATGGATAGGATTCCCAGTTGGAGCAGTCTCTGAATTGTCCTTCCTTTAGTCTCTGCTCCAAAGTTAGTCTGTAAAACTCCTTCCATGGGCATTTTCTTCCCCCTTTTAAGAAGGAATGAAGTATCCTCATTTTGGGCTTTCTTCTTCTTGAGTTTCTTATGGTTTGTGGTTTTTACTTTGTGTATTCTGACCTTCTAGGCTAATATCCACTTATCAGAGAGTGCATACCATGTGTGTTCTTTTGTGATTGCATTACCTCATTCAGGATGATATTCTCCAGGTCCATCCATTTCCCCAAGCATTTCATTAATTCATTGTTTTTAATAGCTGAGTAGTAGATGTACCACATTTTCTGTATCCATTCCTCTGTTGAGGGACATCTGGGTTGTTTCCAGTTTCTGGCTATTATAAATAAGGCTGCTAAGAACATAGTGGAATATGTGTCCTTATTACATGTTGGAGCATCTTCTGGGTACATGCCCAGGAGTGATATAGCTGGGTCCTCTGGTAGTACTTTGTCCAATTTCCGGAGGAACCGCCAAACTGATTTCCAGAGTGGTTGTACCAACTTGCAATTCCACCAGCAATGAAGGAGTGTTCCTATTTCTCCACAACTCCGTCAACATTTGCTGTCACCTGAGTTTTTTAGCCTAGCCATTCTGACTGGTGTGAGGTTGAAAAATGTTTTTTAATATTTTGATACATTATACATTTTTTATTTTTATATCATACATTTGTGATGCTTCACAAGTATCATATTTCTTGGGTTTTTTCTACCCTGCTTTTATTATATGGGAAATTACTTTCAGCTTTAGTAATTTTTTTCTATAAATGAATGACTGTCTATGCTTGAAATTATATATGCATTCATGTTTTAGCATATGTACACTTTTTAATTATGTAGGTTATATAGTTAATATAAAAATGAAGACTGTTCTCTAAAAGCCCTTAACCCACCAAAATATTTATGCTAGACTGTGGCAACTAATTAATTAAATATCTTACCCTAAGGTTTATTATTATCTTCATTTGTTTTGTGTTATTTTAAATCCATAGTTTGTAGAAAAAGTGAAAAATAAGCATATTGTCTATACACACCCACATGTGCACTTATAAAAAAATAAAAAAAACATATTCAAAATGTAGATGGGGCTTTTTTTTTAATATGGTGAACAGTACTGATTGGTCAAACATTAATTTTTCTTTTTATGCAGATACTTATCAAGTATCACTTAATAGAATATGTAGACTATATTCTAGAAAGGAGATATAATAGAACATGGAGTAAGATTAAAAGAAAATGAGAGAAGGCACTGCCTTGGGTTCTCTTTAATGATGCAGTTGAATAGGTAGCTAAACCTTTAGGGTTTCTGAGAGATTATCACAATCATTCTCTAATGACCAATCAGCATTAAAAAAATAGAAACCATCATTCAAAATGTTGGTTCATATTTACATTTCAATACATTCTATAACACAATCCTATCCTACATTTAATATATACTTCTTCATGGATGTTATTTATGCTCTCTTCACAAACAGTCCATATTCATAAATATCATGTTTGGATTGATTTAGTTTTGTCTTTGTACACAGCCTGTTCTACAAGCTCCCAGAATTTTAATTAATCTGGATTTGGTGCATAAATTCTTTGTGCTTTGATTAATACTGAACGGGCTTTATTTAATTAAATGGACAGACTGGTGAAAAATGTTTTAATCAAAATTTTCATAAGCATATAGTGCATCTGTATGTAGTACTCTGATGGGGGAAAACTCTGATTTATTGTATTTATTTTTAAATGTTTTAAATAAAGCAATAGTCATATAGCCTGTGATGGATCATTTTATACACGTACTTCATCTCAGTGTCATGATGACAGAGAAGTAGGAAGAATCTCGAGTGAGAGACAGGAAAAGTTCAGACTTATAATGGACTCATTGTAAAGCCAGCAAGGAACCTTGCATATAGATCACTTTTTTACTCTTTTGAAGCTAGCACTGTTTAGGCCATCATGGAAGGGAGGAATATTATTTTTCATAGGAAGTATACAAAAAGATCAACCTTACCTTAAAATTTAGGAAGCTCATTATGGTTGTCAATCTATGATTAACACTCTTGAAATAGACCACATTTTAAAATCACAGCATCATTCAGAGTGTTTGAAGTTAATATACACAAAGTCTATGTGTATTTTAACCACTAATCTGCTAATCTGCATGTCCTGTTGGGTGTGACATTGTTCTCTATGAGAATAGTTCCATGTTGAAAGCAATGTCATAAAAATGTACTAATATTGTAGTGATCAGACCATGAGATTTTACTTAGAAAGTCAATCCAGTGCCAGGAATAAGTGAGTTTGTTGGCCAAAGTGGCCCCATGGAAACCCTTAAACATGCCAATGCTATTGATTGCTCTCTGTAAACTGGTGATAAGGTCCTATTGCTAAAGACAACACTTACATCTCTGATTGAACTCAGAGAAGTCAAGCCATTCTCCATATAGAACCTTCACGACTACTGACTAATGTTCATCATACCAGAAGGCACACTGCACACCAGAGGGAAAGGTGGCCACCAACATAGAAATAAACCTGCAATCTACAACAGTGACCTGCCTGCATGATAAACTGCAACAGCACAAATGTGAGAGTGACCAATCACTCTCTGGTTGGATTCAAGGCCCATTCAATGACATGGAACACAGATAAGACACTTCTCAGGTATGTCAAAACTTGAGACAAGATAGGCCCTCAATATAGAGGAAAACACAATAATATTATTCTCTAAGCAGTGTTTCTCAATACTCCTAATGCTGTGACCATTAATACAGTTCCTCATGTTGTAGTGATTCCAAATCATAAAATTATTTTGCTGTTACTCCACAACTGTACTTTTGCTACTGTTATAAATGGCAAGGTGAACATCTAATATGCATATTTTTGATATATGAGGGGTTGCAGTCTCAACAGGTTGAGAACCACTATGTTAAAAGAACACAGCAATAAAATGACTCCTGATGATATTTTGCTATACTCATAGTTCAGTGTTTACTAAGACATCATCAGAGCACCTTCCTCTTGCAGTAGATAAGAACTAATACAGATATCTACAAATGAAAAATGTGCATAGAGTGAGAGAATTTGAAACACTCCATTCTAAACATGATGCCTTCATCAAATACCTCCTATCCAGGGATCAGGAAGCTATGAGGAAGAACTGATTGAAGACTTCAAGATCCAGAGGATGAATGACACCAAATAAGTGGTGTCTTCTAGATATAACACAACCAATGCACATAGACATTTATAGAGACTTTGGCAACATTCACAAGACCTGCACAGATTCAAGCCAGATGGGGACCAGCACTGAGAGAGGGAAGTGGAAATAGGCTTGATCACCCATCCCTAACCAAGAAGCTATCTCCAGTTGACTAGTGCTCACTAAGGAAGAATCACTTATCTCTAATCGAGTGTTACAGAACATACCACTGAAGGGATAGGCTCCAAGTCCAGCAGATGGCCAACAGAAAACAAACTCGGTGATATTTTTGTGTATTTTCCCTCCTATTGCTTTGTTTGGGCTTTTTTTTTCTTATTGGTATTTTGTTTGAACACTATAGGTTTTTATTTTGTTATTTTATGGTATGTGTGTGTGTGTGTTTCTTGTGCTTTTTGGTAAATTTGAATTCTGATTTGTCTGTTTTTTTACTTTCTTGTTTGTTTCTAAAAAAAGAAAGAAAGAAGGCATGGAATTGAATAGGTTGGGAGGGGGGAGGATATGGGAGGAAATGGGAAAGGAAAACCACGATCAGACTATTATATGAATTTTCAAAACAAAGGATACCGAATATAGAACTAGAGAGATTGCTCAGTGTTCAGAGGCACTTCCGCTCTTGCAACAGATCAGTATTCAGATTCCAGCACTAGCATGGCAGCTCACAAACATCTGTAATGACAGTCCCATGGGGTCTCGCATGCTCTTGTGATGTCTGCATACTGCTGGCACATACATAGAGCTTGCACTCATGTAGATAATCAGTCAATGTATAAATACAAACAAAATAGATATTGAATGAAGTTATTTAGACCAAACTCTTAAAAATAATCATTTTTAAAAATATTCGTAAAGGCACACATGTTGTTACCTTCACTATTGTAAGGAAATGTGAACTTTTAAAAAGTGATCTGGATTCAAGAGAGTGGTTAAACTATCCTGACTTATGTCCTGGCCTGTTCTCATCAATTTGTTTTGCATGTGTGTTTACATTTTGTTTGGCATACTTTCTTTCATGCAATTCTGCCTGGTGTTTGATCATTTACTTCTCTTGTAAAATTAATTCAGACATCAAGAAGGTGGTGAGATCATTTCCAAATCAAATTTATGAAAGAATAACAACTGCCTATGACTCAAATATTTGTAGAGCATTGCAAATTATGAAACAGTTATGTGGATTACAGAAATGAAAATATTTGTACAGTTTATCTTTCTTTCTGTTTTTTTTATAGCTTCAGTGAGACAGGTGTGTGGTCTAGAATAACAGATTCTGAATCAAAAGAGGAGGAGGTACAATTTGCATGACACTTTAGATTGATTTTAAATTTCAAATAATAAAATAAAAAGTATTAATGAAAATTGTGTTTGTTATTCAGTACAATATATATATGATATAAACTATATAATATTCTATACAGAATTTTAGAATGAACATAGGGATACAGTTCAAGTTGAGGTCTGTGTGTGTTAGCTCCTGTACTTGGAGTCTAGAGGTGTCAGATTTTCTTGGAGCTGGAGTTACAAGTGATCTGAGCCACACAGCCTGAGTGCTTG
Source organism: Montemys delectorum (assembly GCA_019843815.1). Classification (NCBI taxonomy): domain Eukaryota; kingdom Metazoa; phylum Chordata; class Mammalia; order Rodentia; family Muridae; genus Montemys; species Montemys delectorum. The sequence goes on along the minus strand of JADRCD010146350.1, from coordinate 4,075 downwards.
GAACTGAACACAGGTCCTCTGCATGAGCAATATGTGTTTCTTAAGTACTGAAGCATCTGTCTCTCTAGTCCAGATATCCTAATATTTAATTCATGAGGATGATGAAAGCTTGTATGATTCTCATGAAAGCTCCATATTCTGCTCATCATTATCAACCCTTTAACTTCTCAGAAGGCATATGGTGACTGTTGTGTTCTTCCTATTTTTACTTTTTGTTTGTTTATTTTAATTCCTTCTAATTTATCTTGATTTATACTTAAGTCACACTGTGTAAAAATTCCAAAATGTAGTGAAAAATTTCTCCCTATTCTTAGCATTTACATGCTTTTCATAGTATACAACTCAACAATTATGCATATGTAATATGTAACTCCACATATTAAAAATCATTTTATGTACACTGTGTGTCTAGGGTCAGCTTATTTGAGAAACTTTTTTTTGCGTGTGTGTATAAGTTCATCCATGAGGAAGTTTTTAGTTTTAATGCCCCAATAATTGATTTTATACTTTGGAGTATGTCACATCATTCTTGAGATCATTTCTGTAGGACTTGACCCAAGTGCCACTGCCTGGGAACTGAACAGCATTCAGGCCAGCAAGTACAAGTCTGAAGAGCCTACAACCAGAGTCAAAATACCAGACACAAATGACTAGCCCTAAGCTATGAACCCAAGATCAATGAGATCCTATAGAGCCTCTGGAGAGCCTATGTGCAGTTTTCCCTGTAAGAGTGGGGCTGCGGCACACAGAAGCCTGAAAGGAAAAGAAAAGAGTGAATTGTACTGCTACAGGCAAGAGCTCAGCTGCTGTTAGATATCTCCCAGAGGAGGAGCCCTGTGTTCCTTTTGCCCAAACAAAAAAGGCTTAACTTGTTCGCTATAAGGATACAGAAGTTTTTAGTTAGTTCAAGCAGTGACCAGGGATAAAACACTCTGGAAACTGTTGTCCAAATAAGCTTAAAAGCAAGCCAGTCACATGAAACTTTCTACACAAATATACTGGGGAAAATCCTCTACAGGAAATGGCAGCAGGAGTTCACATCTCCTGTGGAGGTTTGCAGGTTCCTACACATATCAGTGTCAGTATCCCCAGGCTACAGACAGCAGTGTAGGAGACCAAGCTTCCATTGTGTTAGACAGTTGACTAAAACAGTCAGGGACATGTAACTCTTTTAATGTTGCTTTGTACATTCACCATTTACCCTTAAATATTCCCTACCTGCTTCAAATTCAAGTTCTACAAAGGAATCCATGTAACTGTTTTGCATATCAAGATGTTGTTGTTGATAACTAAAACCAAGTGGCTTGTATCTTAATGTCATATATACAAATATTTCATAATTACCTTAGAAGTCAGTTATATATCACAGAATATATAAGGTACTACAAAATACATTAAAAATACATGCACGAAGATGAAATCAGTGAGACAGGAAGCATTAACAAGAATAAAATAGAGTGATGCTGATCATCACTGGATGTTCACAAATTATATGAGAATTGGCATAAATTTGCAGGGACATAATTTTTGCAAAAGTATATACATGCATTTTATGATCTTTTATGTGTGTGTGAGAGAGAGAGAGGGAAAGAGACAGAGAGAGAGAGAGAGAGAGTTACAGAGTTAAGGAAAAAGAATAAAAGAAATGAGTATTTCTGACCACATACAAAGAGTGTATTGTATTGGAGTTCCTTCATTGAACAAACAAATATATGTGGAAATATGATGATGTACCATTCATAATACTAAATTCTGGAGTAACAATAGGAATAAATACATAACTAAGTTAATTATAATACAATGAAGAATCTCTGCCTTGAAGAGAGTGTTCATCATCAACACTAGAGAGGAACACACAAGTACACAGAGAGAAACCCACAGACATACACATCACATGTAGACACATTTGAAAACACACAGGGGGGGGAGGGAGAGAGAGAAGGCACAAGCACTGCAAGGAAATCTGTAATGTTGTAAATAATTTTTAGTATTTATTTCAAGGAAAGAATTTCTGTAATATCAATTTGCATAGCATGTAAATTATGTAATTACAGACTTCTATTATCCTCTCTGCACATGTGAAAATCTAAGCACATTGTGTGTTGTGTTTCATTTTCAACTTTCCTAAGTTCATTGTCAGTGCAAATCACAGAGCCATTCCATTGCACAAGTATTTTTCCTTTATAATTTGTCCCTTTTTTGTTCATGTATTCACTTTTGTATTTATTTTGCAGACAAGGAACTTGAAGCATAAATTAATACATTCTATACAATTTTTTTGTCCTGATACATAAGCCCAGCCTTCAGCTATCATTTTTAATTTTATTTTAAGCAGATTAATTAATTTACCATATTGATCCTGTAGTCAGTGTATATTTCAGCCTAGGCTCAAACTCACATAGAAGCTAAGTCTTGCTTTCAGTTGGGTACCAGGCAAGCACCACCACATCCAATTTATTTATTTATTTATTTATTTATTTATTTATTTATTTATTCATTCATTCATTCACTCATTCATTTATAGTAGTCATAGCTATTAAATAGCTTGTTGAGCTCTGGTTGACATTTTACTGACTCTATAGATCATAGTGAGAAACTCTAATATATTAGGAATGTAGAAGCTTTTCTCTGATAATAAAAGACTAATTCCTCATTGGAGTAATGTTGGATTTCCTTCCACACTTCCAATGGTTTTCTGCTTGTGAATCGGCCACATTTACCTTAATTTATACTCACTTTCTCTGTTAGATACTCTTTATTGTTTAATTTTTCTTATTTATTTTCTTCATTGTTTATTTATTGAGAAATATCTCATAATATCTTTAGTAACCTTGTAAATGTATTTGACTAGACCAAATAAGCATTTACATCACTATGGAAATGAAACTGGATTTAAAGATTATATATATTATAATGTATAATATTATAATATATAATAATATATAGTATTTATATATTATATATTCCTTATACATTATACATATATATCCTTCAAAGATTTTATATATATATATAATATATCCCTAATAAAATGATTATAAAATTCTTTGAGATGAATTAAAGTGTGTTGTACAATCCAACATTATTGTATATAATTATGACTTCTAAACAAAACCAAAGTAATAGAAATTTTAAAAGATTGTAAATCAATCTTATTTTTCTTCTTAAAACCTAGAAAATAAAGGAAAAATATACTAAGACCAAAACAGGCTGAAATAAGGTAGCAATTGGTTTAAAGCAGCAATACCACTAAAATTATATAGAAGAAGTATAAGAGTTAAGCTTAGATAGAATACAGTGGCTCTTTAAAAGCATTAAGATTGATGGAATAGAAAAAGAAAGTAAAGACTATCACTCCTATACTCAAGTAAACAAGTTAGAGTTCATAGTAAACTTCCCCATGCTCAGTTTAAATGGACCTGAATTGAGAGAAACTATTCCAGAAAATATTGAAACTGAAGCAAGCATACATATGGAAGGACATAAACAAATCTTGAATGTAGATGCCTCATCATATCCAGGAAGAGGTATGTAAGTGTGTGGATTATACTGTCTATAGCAATATTTTCAAACCATTCTTTTTTGGGGGCTTAGAGGGTGTTTCAAGACAGGGCTTCTCTGTGTAGCCCTGGCTGTCCTGGAACTCACTCTGTAGACCAAGGTGGCCTCAAACTCAGAAATCCACCTGCCTCTGCCTCCCAAGTACTGGGATTAAAGGCTTGCGCTGCCACTGCCTGGCTCAAACCATTCCTTATCACATCCTTTAATCTCACTTCCTGCAACATTCTTTTCTTTGTATTAAAATAGAGCAGCTGGGAAAGAATTTGTTCACACACTGGACAGGTTAGTTTTACGTCAATTTGGCACAAGCTAGAGTCATTTTTGAAGAGGAAACCTTGATTTATAAAATGCCTCAACTAGATTGGCCTGTGGGCAAGTCTATGGTACATTTTCTTGATTCATGATGGGTATTTGAGAGCCCAGCCCCTTATGGGCAGTGGCACCTCTTGGTGGTATAAGAAAATAGGCTAGGAAAATGTGGGCTGAACAAGCCATGAGAAACAAGTCAAGTGGT
>JADRCD010146349.1:0-16304 GCA_019843815.1 Montemys delectorum | reverse complement strand
AGAGAGAGAGAGAGAGAGAGAGAGAGAGAGAGAGAGAGAGAGAGAGAAAGTAGATGAGTAGAGGCCGGCCATGGGCATGTGGAGAGAGAGGAGGCAGGAAGGGAATGGGGAGAGAGGGGAGGAGAGGCAAGGGAAGCAAGAAAGCGAGGAGGGGGCAAGCAGTCCCTTTGTAGTGGGTCAGGTTTACCTGACTGTTACCAGGTAACTTCGGGGTGAAGCTTAGACAGAATGCTAACAATGATGAGGTAGTGATTATGAAAGTGATGCTCAAATGGTGTCTATGATCATTCCTGGGAAAGGCTACTGTTTAATGAGTATAACCACAGGACAAGTCGGACAGGAGAGAACGGTACCTTTAGGAGCAGATGGGGTACAACGAGTATGGAGGTGAGTGGGTGGGACGTCTTAGGCAGTCAGAGATAATGAGAAAAAGAAGCTGGAGCCGGCAGACCACCTACATAGACGTCATCTGGGGGCTTGTTAAAATATACAAAATGGGAGCTGAGAATGAAGCTCTGTGGTCCAGCATGTGGTTGGCATATATTTGATCCGCATCGTTGCAAACAGCAATAAAAGCAAAAACCAAACAAGCAAACAAGCCTGGGGCCATATCCTGTGGAATAAATATCTGCATTCCAACTCCATGCCTGGTAACTTACTTAAACATTCAAGGTAAAGACATGCAAAGATTCTGCTGGGAAAGGTAGCCTTGAACCTTCATTCAGTTTTCATCTGTGGCAGAAACACACCCTCCATCAGTAAGGAGGGCTCTGAAGCCAGACTGCCTGCTTTACAAGTTTCTGGTGTCCTAGGAATGCCAGGCCTGTGAGCAAGAGGAACTCCACACTCTCAGCCTCCTCACCCGGTACTGGGGACAGCATTGCAATGCTGGGTAATGAAATCACAAACGTGAAGAAGACACATTGGAGCATAGGAAGGGCTCAGTCACGCTGGACAGATATGGTCGTTGTTGTTTGTAAGTGGGATGATGTTAGACAAATGTCAGGGCCCCTCTGGACTCTAGTCTCCATCCGTAGCAGGAACTGGCTAAAGTGAGGATTAGAAGATACATACTGTTAGCATTTTGTCTAAGCTTCACCCCACTGTTACCTGGCAATGGCCTGATTCACTGTAAAAGGGGCTGCCCATCCCCTCTGCTCTCTCTTGTTTCTTGCCTTCTAACATATACCGTGTGTAAAGTCAGATATGTCGTGATCATAAAGCTCTTCCAGATGCAAGGATGCAGTCATCAGCTGTCTTTCACGGAACTGGGCAAGGATCAGGCTTGCAGATAGCCCTTGTAAGAGAGAAACCACGGCAGGAGACAATCAGACCACCGTGTGTGTGTGTGTGTGTGTGTGTGTGTGTGTGTGTGTGTGTGTGTGTGACACATACACACAGTAAGGTGAAAGGTCAGTAGCCTCTGCCCTTCTGCCCCTTTCTTTCTCATCCTGCCTCCACCTAGGGACAGGATTAGACCACACAAGAAGGGAACCTCTGCTTTGTTTGCCTCGGGGTTGGGGGTAAAGCACACGTTTGTGTAATTCTAGCTGGTGGGGGGGTGTGCATCACAGTAGGGATCTGCATTCTGGGGCTCGCCCTCTGTTCCTGCCCCTCCCTCAGGATTCTCGGTTCAATTTGCCCTTTTAGCAGATCTCAAAGCAAGCCTGTGACTCAGAAAGGTCAGTCTGCTGCACCTTTTACCGCAGACTTTGTTCTGAGTGCATATCAGATAGACGAGGGCCCATTTCATTATCTGCAGAATCATGAAGGACTTCTCCTATGCCTTGTTTAGTGACTAAGGGATGGGAAAATTGACCCTGGATTTATTGAAGCATGTTGAGGGGGAAGATTTTGAAGGACTCTGCAGCAGACAAGACATGTTTTTCTCAAGCTTTGCCTTCCTGGACAGAAGTTCTGTGAGTCTCGGCCTTGAATGCACTGTCATGGCCACGGGCAAGTGACACTATTGCCAGGGACTTCTAGTGGCCACAGAAAGGTCTCAACATGGCGCTGGCTCCCAATCTCACTGTGTCTGTTAGTGGCATCAACCACCATAGCTGAATGGTGCCATTCTGTGTCTTAAGCGATTAGAGATATCCCAGTATCGGAGCAGAATGGCCGATGCCTACATCTTCTTGTACCTTATTCGGTAAAAGTATCTTCAGCCCTGAGGACAAAGTCCACGGGCATCTTGATCCTTCTGCTTGTCCCTGTCTTCTAAAATTATAGTTGCAAGGTCTGGAACCCAGATGGACATTTGGAAGGGCAAGCTCTGCCCTTTGGTAACCATCCACAAAAGCCTTGGACAACAATATGTCCTCTCAGAAAGACAAGCATGAAAGGTGAGCTTCCTGCATTGATTTATGAGCTTGCTACTGAGTGACAGAGAAGCCAATTCAAGAGAGGGCTAGTTTTTTTGCAAAAAGAAATACCCTCAGATCTGTCTCCTGGGTCAGTTGGTATCAGGAAGGAAAGGAGAGAGGAAAAGCTGCCTGTCAATTGGGCGTTCCTTTTGCATGCTGTGTTAACAGTTAACCTGCCTCTTCCCATGCTATGTGCTTTATTTTGGGTGGAGCTAGTCTATGGCAAGAAGGATTTTGAACCTGTATCAAAAATATGTGGCCCCTGCAAGCTACCTTGAAAAGCTGTGTAGCCCTGGCTGTTCTGGAGACCAGCTCTGTAGACCAGGTCAAAGCTGGCCATGAACTCAAAGATCTGTCTCTTTCACCCCTCTGCCTCCTGAGTGCTGGGATGAAAAACTGGCTCTTGGTTATCCCCATTCGCAACCAGGAAAAACCTCTTATACTTAGTTGTTCGAGGAATTTATGTGCAGGTGTGTCCAGACCTCAGCCAATTTCAAGAGCCAGCTCCTGACTCTGAGCCCTGATGGCAGTCATGTGAACAAAGGTGGGAGGCCCTCATCTTGGCCAGCCAGGCTCTGCCAAGCTGTCCTATGCCTTTGGCGTTGTATAAAGGACTTTGTCTCAGAAACAATGTGAGTAACTTGCAAATGAATGCATAGTTGTGGTGCCCCAGGATCTTAAGCACCCTGATTCTCTCCGTGCTCCTTGGGAGTTCTGCCATTTCTTACAGAGAGGGTCAGACTGTTCTATAGGAAGCTGCCCTAGCTAGCCACAAGGACCAGGTTGTCCTTCCTGATGAGAAAGTTAGGGGAGGGAGTCAGGAAGGGGCAAGGGAGGGGAGGAGGGAGAGAAGGAGAGGTGGAGGAGCAGGAGAGGGAGAAGAAAAAGGAGGAGGAATAGTAGTAGGAAGGAAGGGAGACAGAGAGAGAGAGAGAGAGAGAGAGAGAGAGAAGGAAGAAACAAAGGAAGAAAAGATGGTGTGCTGAGACTCTGCCCTACTGCAGGCATCTGCCTTGTGTGGGCACCTTGTACTCGCTGGTATTATCCACACATCCCTGACACAGAGTTCTTAGAGGGAGAAATATCCCTGTGACATTGTGTCACGCTGTGTAGCTCATTGTTCCCAATTTCTAGAGTGTGCAGGCTTGGGGACCCTTTGGACAGTATTGAAGACCTCAGCTGTGGTCAGTCCCCTGCCGTCTTGGCCAGAGCAGAGGGGGCAGATGAGAACCCCCTCCCCCTCTGAGGGGCAGCTGAGACCCCTCCTCTGTGGGGCAGCTCAGGCTGCTCTGACGTGTGGTTTTAATCTTCAGAACAAAAGTGTCCCTTGATTTAAAAGAAAGTGCCAGCTCCCAACTTGGTTGACTCTCTGTGGGTAACAATCCTCCCATTCACTTTCTGGTGGGTCTCTTTCTGTAGGGCTCATTGTCAGAGACTGGGGGGGATGGTCATGGAGGTCTAAGAGGGGGCTGCAAGCAGCAAGTGCTTAATTACTAGCGAGCAAGCCCCTCCTTTCCCTTCCACAGGTTGGTGCTGCTGAAGCGGCAACAACTTCCCCTCTGTTTTGCGGACTGTTTTGACTTCTGACAGTGTCTTAATGTCTCTGCCTAGGTGACAAGTGGCTGTAAGAAAAGCAAAGCCTCCTTCCTTATTTATGATCCTCCTCTCACCTAGACACGAACACTTAGATCCCTAACGGGAAGACACAGTTTCAAAGAGAAAAGAAACTGTCTGAAGAAAGGTGAAAGATACTTAACACAGAAAGGAATGTTATTTGGATAAGACCTGGCCCTGGGCTCTGCCTTGCTCATAACTAAAGCAGATGGCTAGAAGCCAGCTTTTAATAGGGAAAAAAAAAAAAAACCCAGGTGTTAAATTCCATCCACTCATATTGGGTATTCACCCCCCCCCATCTCTCTCTCTCTTCTTCCTTTTATAAAAATTTATTTTGTCTACCAGAGGAGCCTCTGGTCTCTCAAGTGAATATGGCTCAGGTCAGACCCAACTTTCCTCTTCAGAATGGCATCTACCCTTAACTTCCTTGTGTCTATTAGCAACATCAACTATCATTGCTGAATGTTGTCATTCTCTGCCATTAGTGATTATAGAAACCTCCCCTTCCTGGTACTCCCCAGACATAATACAAGACCCCATTACTTTTTTTTCATTATTACAACTAGCCCTTAGCTTGTCTCACATCCAGCTTTCTCCATTATAATCCTTTCTAAACAGATCATGCCAAATTACCTTTCCTAAGGCACAGTCATATCACTGTTTGTAGTGGACATGTGTTCTTTGTGGGTATTCAGTATCACTGAACATCCTTCAGTATTCTGGACCATGACTTCCTAAAGCAGAAGATTCATATTCCCCGACTCCCTTGCAGCTAAGATGCAGTCATTTTATTCCTTGCCCCTAAGACACATTCCAGTTCTATGACTCACAGGTACCTCTGATCCCTGTAAGAGTTGTGGAAGCAGGGGTGGCCCAAGGAAGTGGTTGTGTGCAGGGATCCATTCTTGTGTCAAATGTGGTAGGGGAGGTTTTGTGTTCCTCTGGCATATTAGTGATCTGTTTTTAATGACAGCTGCTCTTGTTACCTGGCTTTTATAAGATGCCCAATATTATTTAATAATTCCCCTTTCAGCTTAAAGTAGGCAAGGCAATTGACAAGCAAAAAAAGGTTTTTGTTGTTGTAGTGGCTATTCCTGGTTGTCAACTTGACTATATCTGAATTTTTTTAAATTAATGTGAAATGGTTCCTTCGTGCCTTATGAAGTGAATCCTTGCTTTTCAGCCTAGGTTCACATTTCTCCAGAAGGTATCATACCCACAGACCTTTAAAAACAACCATTTTGATCTCTACTTCCTGTTTCTGCTGCCTCTGCTGGTTCCATATCCTCTGGCTTCAGTTTTTCCTCTTTAACCTTAGTTTTTCTGCATTTGTTTCTATTTTGCTTGAACTGTTTATTGTCTGAAAAGAACAGCCAGGAGAAAGCTTTCATCTGGAAAACATTCTTTGCTTTGGTCCATGGCTCTTCCTCATTTTTCTTTCTTTTCTTTTTCTTTTTCTTTTTTTTTTAAAACACAGAGATTATCAGTTTTAAAGGGTCCCAGCAATGCTAATATATGTCCTAGATAGACATGAAACCCATCAAATCTTGTTGGAGGAGAAAACACTAAACTATTAAAGAAATTTGTTAGCATCAAAAAGCATTTTTGATGAAGTCTACAGACTTCATATTCTCATATTTATGACTTTGTTTTAAACAACAAATGTGGGTCTGCAAAGTGAGCATCCGCAGAAGTTTTCATTGGGTGGAAAGAGGACATCTGAAAGAGTTCATGTCTTCTTTGTCATCATTTGCCTGGTCTCTGATATTTGCCAAGATGGGAAGAACTTTCTTGTCTCAGTCCATGCTTGACTTTTATGTGTGTTCTCAAAACCCTGGAAAGACAAAGGTCATTGAATGCCAATGGAATGGCTGTGATGTTAATTGCAGACTGCTTTTTGCCAGTGTTCCATTGATATTGTCTGGAATTCTGAATTGAAGAGAGAAGAGTCCAGGGCAGGGCGTGGGCCTCCAGATTTCACTGAGCCCATAACTGTGGAAGCAGCCTGTTAGAATATGTCTATTTGGCAAACACGGTTTAGGGAAGGCCTAGCCAGGCTCCTTGTCCATTGTCTGCTTTTGGGGCCAGTGCTACTTATGACTTCAGACCTGGCAGATGACATGCTGTTTCCTCCGGCTCCGAACCACAGTGTTCTCGGTGACAATAGGAGATTCAACAACTTCTCCGGTTTCTTATCAGATTACGTCAGTTCTGCCCACTTACTGCTCATTTTCTATCACAAATGTGAGATCTACTCATGGTTAAATCATTTCTTCTATGTAAGGGCTACAGTTATTATCGAAGCTGAGAGTTCCTTTAAATTCCTTATGGACTATTCTTGTTCCCTATGTACATCACAAATATCACTGTGGCTTGGCTGCGCTGAAGACATGCTTAAAAATCTGTGTTTATCAGTGAGGAAAACCAAGAGGTTTTGGTGTAAGGCAGTGTTTCTATCCTGCATATCAGATATTTATATTATGATTCAGAAGAGTAGCAACATACAGTTAGGAGGAAGCAACAAAATAATTTTATGCTTGAGGGTCACCACAGCATGAGGAACTAACTGTATTAAAGGGCCACAGCATTAGAACCACTGAGCTAAGGTAATAAATAGCTTTGGACTGTATCTTGTAAAGGGTTTCAATACCAGTTATAGTATATAAACAGCAAACTCCATGAACAATCTACTGCTGATATTGCATGTATTATCTTTTATTGTCTAAACCTTAAAGAGAAAATTCTAAGCTTTTTACTTTTTTTCTTTTTCTTTTCTTTTCTTTTCTTTCTTTCTTTCTTTCTTTCTTTCTTTTTTTTTTTTTTTTTTTTTTTTTTTGAGACAGGGCTTCTCTGTGTAGCCCTGGCTATCCTGGAACTCACTCAGTAGATCAGGCTTGCCTCAAACTCAGAAATCCATCTGCCTCTGCTTCCCAAGTGCTAGGATTAAAGGTATGTGCCACCACTGCCCAGCTCTTCTTCTTCTTCTTCTTCTTCTTCTTTTTTTTTAAAAGACATGTGTATATGTGTGTGCCTGCAAAACTTTATGAGCACTATACACACACAGGTATCCAAAGAGGTAAGAAGCCATCAGGTACCCTGGAAATGAAGTTACAGGCAATTGTAAGCTTCAGGTGTTGGGAGATAAACCCAGGTCTTCTGCAAGAGCAGTAAACACTCTGAACTGCTGAGCCATCTCTTCAGTCCTGTTTGGTTTTCCTAAATGAATTTAAATTGCTTTGCTCTATGTAGATTAATAGTCACACCCTATATAGACCATCGGCTTGGCCTGTGGGCATAATGCTTTCATGCACTGTCTAAAGGCTACTCTAGTGTTATTCAAAGGCTGATTTCTCTGCCCTCGTATCTTGTTTCAATCAGTACACGGCACTGTAGAGTTTATGTCTAGAATATCCTGTCTTAAATTTGTGTAAGCAATTCTTACCATTTATTCTCTCCCTCTTTAATAAATGCTGATCACCCAGGGGTTAGACAGAAGAGAGAATAGGGTGGAAATTTCCACCAACGAGGGGAAGGAGAGATAGGAAGGGAGTTTCAGGGAAGCCATGAGGAGAGGTTATAGGAAAACACCATGGGAAGAAACATCTAAAGCAGACAGAGCTAGAACATTAAAGTGCAAGTGTTAATTGGGATCATGGCTGGGAGGTAGCCAGATTCACATAGAGGGTTCAGGTAGGTCATTTAACTGCTCAACTATTGAAGTGCAGTTGAAATAAATCTTGGTTTCTCTGTGTAGTTACTGGGGATGAGCAAAGGTAAAGAAATACAACCACAGGATTAACTTACTGATTACATTTATATTTTTAAAAATTCATTTTATGTTTGTCTTCATGAATTCTACTAGAAGGTTCTATGACAATCTATTTTGCACTTTAAAAGGCTGGTAATATGAGTAGCATATTACCCATAATATGTAGCATAATTAAAACATTTTTGTTTAAATATTTATGGATTAAATATAACTAAGTTGCTATATTTAATTACAAATATGACACACATATATTAAAAAAAAATCACCAAACACTTCCCCTTCATTCTGATGAGAGAAATGTCTATTGTCATGTCTTGCGGACACTGCTTATTGGTTAAGGAAGACCAATGTTTGCATTTACTCCAGATTTCATTAATAATTCTGTCTCGGGATCACTAAGCTGAACTCGATGACACAAGGCCTATTGGAGTCAATGAGATTTGACAAAAGTGGCATTCAGCATCTTTGGATACATTTCAGGAACCGTCAAGCCTGACTGCGTAGCGGGGATGGAAGCATTGCCAGGGCCGAGTGGGTTTGTTAACTGGTTAATCATCTACCTAACACATACTTGAACGAAACTGGAAAGTCCTGTCATCTGGTTGCCAGATGTGACAGAACTGAGAGGGAAACATTGGAGCTTGGGAGTTCAGGCCATACTTTAGCAAACAGGCTTTTGTTATCATGTAAAGTTTCCTCGAACAGGAATAGATCAAGCATGTATGTATATGAATGTGTGCATGTATGTTTCTATTTGTTCAGGAATCTATTAAAGAATAATATCTTTCAACTTAAGGGACTGTAATACTACACCTCTCTATGAGAATTGTTACAAATGATGCGATTCTAACCCTTCAACATTACAACTTCACCGGGATGTTCAAAGGCGATTATACATACAAGAAGATTTCAAAGTAACTTCGGGGAAACTTTGTGAATATAGCTGTTATCAAACTTGAGGAGATCAAAAACCTGCACCCCATGCCAGGTCTGGCCACCCATCCTCCATAAACCTATTAAAGAGGCAAATTAATAGTAGAAAGGAAATGAGGGACTTGTATTCAATGTGGCTACATTGAGAAGAAAGCAAAAGAGGCCCAGTGAGCAGCCCCAAGTCTGTCTTTAGGGTTCTGAAGTAAGATGAAAGTTTCAATACACACATCTAAACAGTCACCTTCAAGCTATGGTTCCAGCCATTCTTGTCAGGCCTTGAGGATTACCCTGTAAGATAGTCTGCGAAATTGTTTGGACCCTGTGCTATCTTTTTCCAGGAGACAAGTTCCTCTTCTGGCTTCGGTCTTTTCTTGTCTCAGTAATCAAACTCCTGGGTAAAGCCAGTTGGTGGTGGGGCACTTGGGAAACAGAGGTAGACAGATCTCTGAGTTCAAGGCCAGCCTGGTCTACAAAGTGAGTTCCGGAACAGCCAGGTCTACCAAGAGCAACCCTGTCTCAAAAAAGCAAAACCAACCAACCAAACAAAAACCCAACAGAACAAAACAAAACACCAAAAAAAGGGTAGGGAAAAAAAAGAAAGAAATTCCTGGGAAAATTCTTATTTCGATGGGGTTCACTGTTTTAAACGGTCCAATAGTCAGATGGAGAGACACAAATGCCTCATTTATTATCTTCATTTCTGCCAAGCTGGTTGCATAACCACTGAATGCTTATCAGGAAGCTAAAGCGTATCAGAGATATACTGTGGGCTGTGGACCATAAGGAGGACAGTGTGTGCTGGTTGTCCACGCTGGAGGAGATTATCAGCTGCATTTCTGATTGAGCTTTTAGTGAAGTGATTGCACTGTATCCTTCCTCTGTCAGGCTGTCCTGAGCCCTTTAGCATCAAAGTTAGATTAACAATAACACAACGAAGATCCCTCAGCGTGTCACCATCCACAGGCAGCTCAAGGTAGTCAAGGGTACAGTCTCAGAACAATGGCTAGAAGCCCTAACCTGGCATGTCAGGTCTGGTGCTTGCTAGTTTGAGACTAGACAGGTATCTTGACCCTTCTCATTTCCTGTCCTTAAATTCAGATAACATTCTTTGAGGTGTTGCTGGAAAGAAGTAAAGAGACGGCATATGAGCTGACTTGGTATCTATTAGTTCTCAGTAAGTGTTGGTTGAATGCGTACCCTAAGTCTTGAAACACAGACCTAATGTGACTGCTGCTGAGTCTGGACCAGAGGAGTGGGCCTTGGGAGTTCTAGAACAATTAAAGATGGCCTCTGTTCCTGTTTCCTTGGGAAATTCCAGGTGCAAGGTCTCAATGCACTGTTTAGGAGATGTGGTTTCAATTAGAAGTCTTGGAGAAATCCTTGCAGAGAAATGTGCTTGGCCTTCAGATCTCCTTCTGAGTGGATTGGAAGCTTCGTAAAGAGCTTTTTAGATCAGGTCTCTTTATATTGATCACAGTCCCCTGGAAGTATCATGAACTTCAAGGGTCAAAGACACTTTGACCTGAATTTGCTGGAACAGTTGCCTCAGACCATGTGAGCCACACAGCAGACAGCTCCTTCCCTTTCAAATATTAGAGATTTTACTAGACTCCTGTAAATCACTGCTTCCTCCACTGAGCTAGAAGAAAAGGCCTAGGGTGACCTTGCTACTATTTTGATGGGAGGGTCACTCATCTAGTATGGAAAGAACACAGACCTCATGATTGTGTAGGTGCAAGATCTTTTATTATCTGTGCCGCCTAGCTTATCTTCAATGTTATTAGCCTGGTCGTTTGGAGGGGTGTGTGAGATCAGGTGGCTTACAAACAACAGCAATTTGTTTGTCACAATCCTAAAGACTGGGTACTCTAGGATAAAAGTCTCGTTGTTCTAATCTCCAAATCTAGAGAGGGTCTCTTCCTCGTGGTAAAAGGGGTGTGTTGGTCAGCTTCATCGATACTGTGATAAAATTCCTGGCAAAACCAACTTAAAGAGAGGAAAGGTTTATGTTTGCTCATGACTTCATAGATCTCTTGCTGTCACAGTGTAGGGTTGGGGAGAGCGTAGCAGCTCACTCATGGTGGCCAGGAAGCAGAGGAAGAGTGTGGGACTGGTGGGGGTAGGTAGGGATTCTAGCCTGCTTGCTCTTTTCACATCCAGGGCCCAGTTTATTGGATAGGAAGCAATCTAAGTGTCTTTCCATTTATTCAACCCTCTCTGGGAATACCCCCAGGGGTGTTCTTTCCTAACTCCAGGTGTGTCTTAGCCCAGACAATCAAGATGAACTATCTCAGGGAGGGAAGGGCTTTCTCTGGGAGTTTAAAAAAGAGTATTGATCTTGGTCACAAGGTCTCTACCCTCACGATTTACATCCTGAAATGTAAATCTCTTTGGAGGTGAAGATTTCACCATGTTAGTTTGAGAGCAGGGACTGGGAGCTGGGACACTGCAGTAAATGTGCCTCAGCACTGCCATCCAAACGATGGACGGAGTGCCACCTGTCCCCTCACAGTTATGACGTGGGTCAATGAGATTAGGAATGTTACAGAATCTATTCACGGGGTTGAGGAGAAGACTCAACAGTTACAGCATTTATTGTTCTTACAGAGGGCCTTAGTTCAATCCCTGTACCCATGTTGGGTGGCTCATGACTCTAGTTCCAGAATATCTGATGTCATATTCTGGCCTCCTTAGGTACCTGAACTCATTTACACACACACACACACATACACACACACACACACACACACTATTTTTTTTAAAAAATACACTAAAGATCAGAAGGCATACTGGATCAGTGAGAGCCAGGGTGCAAATGTACAATTTAAAGAAATCCTGTAGGGAATAAAAAAATATTTTTTAACCCCTTGCTTTCCCTAAGAGACAAGTTAGGACATACACTGATTACTTTTCAATGCTGTTCCTCAAACTTGCCCACCTCACTAGAGCATCTACTTGCAGCCTGCTTAGGGCTGAGAGCAGGCTTTCAAAAATTATTTTAACTGAAATAACATTTTGCATTTCAATTTTTAATATGAAATATATATTTATATTAAAAATATATATGGATTGAGTTGGGGGCCAGCTTGAACTATATGAGATCCTCTACCATTTATATATATATATATATATATATATATATATATATATATGCCTATATGTACACATATATACATACATATATACATATATATATGATATATAAATATATTTGTTTTGTCCTGTTTCATGGTACAAAATCCCCAAAGTCCTGGAAATTACAAAGGGGTAAGTGCCATTTGTACACTTGGTCATGCCTGGGTACCAGAACTCCTGAACAGCTGACTACCAGGGAAACCAACCCTGCTGATAAAGACTATAACTTGGGACTAGAGAAATGGCACACTGGCTGCTCTTCTAGAGGTCATGAGTTCAATTCCCAACAACCACACTGTGGCTCACAACCATCTGAAATGGAATCTGAGGCCCTCTTCTGCTCATATACATAAAATAAATAAATAAAGCTTTAAAAAAGAAGAAGACTAGAACTTTTGGTTTCTTTCCTTAATATCTGATCTCTGGGAATAGAAATCACATGGTAGTGACATAAACAATCATAGTCACATAATTAAAGCTCCATAAAACCCTGCAAGAGTGAGGTTTGGCGAGTTGTTCCCCTCCCATTCTCCTTCCTTCTCCTTTCCTCCTCTCATGTAGTTTAGGCTTGCCTCCAACTCAAGATCCTTTAACCTCAGCTTCCAAAGTACTGGTACTACAGGTGTGTGTGTGTGTGTGTGTGTGTGTGTGTGTGTGTGACCCTGTCCAGCTTCTGATATGCCTTAATGTTTGCTATAAGATTTCTAGTAGTGTCCCAGTTGATTTCGGAAAGCGTACATAGCCTCTTGTGATGCTGATTATCCAGAGGAGAACAGTGCCATAGAGCTATTGGTATTCCTCTCAGCTCTGCACACATTACATCCCATCCCTCTCTGATATTTTGCTGATAACACATGACACTTGTTCCAGTACTTCAGTGTACATCTTGGATGTCATGATGCACCGCAATGACTTCAGGTCAGGGTCAATGGTAATGAAACACCCTACGAACTGTGTTGTTTTGAACCAATGTAGTGTGCCTTGCTCTCTCCTCCTTCTGCTGGTAAAGGACATGGCAGATGCACTTGAGAAGCTCAATGAGCAGAAACAGGGCTTCACGTTAATATGAACATGCAAGATGTTCTCAATATGAAATTATGGCTTTAATCAGTAAACAGCGATTCTTGGATAGTTTTAATAGCTGGGGGAAAAAATCTAATAACTAGAAACAAAAATTGAGCAATTTCCCATGGTATCTTGAGCAGAATTACATGAAACTCTCACTAATTTCAGCATGCTTATACAGATGGACTCAAAATTCCAGTGTGGTCCTGAGAGCCAGCTTCAGCTAAGAGTTTCATCTGAGACAGAGAAAGCCTTCCAGGCTGGCTGTCCCTGGCCCCAAGGCCTCTGGGATGCTACTGAGGATGCATGCAGCACCTTCCCAGGCCAGGGGCATGATCTGAAAATCTGCCCACAGAACAGACTGTGGAAGTTTGATACAAAGTTCTTTCCCCATCTACTTCTTCACCCAAGTATCAAGAACCCAGCCTTTCTCAGAAACAGTCTGCCTTGTCTGGCTCTCCAGTCTCAGTTTGACAAGTCCTTCAATAAAGCTAAGCAAGTTGTTATTATTTATTTAAAGTGTGTGTGTGTGAGTGCGCGTGCGCGCGCATGCCTCTGCTTATCTGTATGTGCACCACCACGTGTGTGCCGTGTTTGAGGAGGCCAAAAGAGGGTGCAGGAGCCTCTGGGACTGATGTTATAGGCAGTTCTCAGTTGCCAATGGTGCTGGGAATGCCCTTAACCACTGAGCCATCTCCCCAGCCACTATTTATTTTAAATTGACCACAGCTGCATATGGAATCTTTAAAATGTATTATAAAGTCCTGGGTAAGGTAGGAGCCAATCAAAAGACACAAAACTTAAGGAGGAAAAGTTCCAAGATCTACTGCGCGACATGATAACTGTTGCCATGACCTGTATTTCTGAAAATTAGTAAAAGAGTATATTCTGTATTTTTACTCTTAAAAAGTAGTATATGAGATAACTGGCTTTCTTTTAGCCATTCTAAAATGTCTACATATATCAAAACAATATGTGATAAGTATGTGCAATTGTTCTCAGTTTAAAATAAATAGTCCACCTATGCAAAGGACAAGGTTTACTTCTTTTTAATGGATGACTGCTATTCTATTGTGTGCACATGCTCCATTTTCTCCATCTATCTGTAAAGAGACACTTAGGTGGACCCACCATTGACTAACATGAGTGGTCCTGTAGTGACACATGGGGATGTAGACATCCTGCCTCACACCAACTTCATATCCTTGGGCTATACACTGCAAGCAGGGTTGTTGGATCATATACATGGTGGCTCAATTTTTAACTTACTGAGGAACTTCCATGTTGTTTTCTGGAATGGCTGTACACATCTATACCCAGATCATTTTGCACAAGGCTTCTCTTTACACCTCTTTTAGTTACTTTTGCATTGCTGTAACAATGATACCAACAGAAAGAGTTTCTTTTTTGGCTCACAATCTCAAAGGAATTCAGCATATCCCTGAAGGGAAGGCCTGATGATGCTTTGAAGGTTTGGGCATGGCTGTAGCATGCCATAGAGGTTGTTCACATCACAGCAGACCAGCATGCAGAGAAAATAGTTCCAGGACCCGAGAATAAACTTTCAGAGCATCCCTAATGACCTACTTTTGCAAGCCAGGTTCTACCTCCAAAGGTTCTACAGCCTCTCCACAGAGTGCCACCAGCTGGACCCAAGTGTTAAAGTATGAGGCAGTGGGGGCGGTTTCCATACAAAGCTTAGCATTCCATGCCTGCCCCCTACAAAGGCTCATGATCAGCAGAAGACATTTGGCTCAACTGTAAGAATCCCCCTACGTCTTAACAGCTCAAAGTCAGTATTCCCAAGTTCAAAGTTCAATATCTCTTCAAGAAGTTATCAGCCCCTGTACAATAAAAAGAAATTTATATAACCCAATACACAATATCAAAGTTAGGTATTTCCATTCTGAAAGGAAGACCTGGGAGATAGTAAAGGGAAACTGGACCAAGCAGGACTGAAACCTGGCACGGCATGTGTTAAATCCTGCAGCTCTTCATCTAGTATCCAGGCCACAAGGTATCATATGAGCTCCAAGGGGCAAGGCCTCCAGTATGGAAGTGGTGCCTCAGGCTGGCACCACTTGATGGCTGCACATTTGCTCAGGTGATAGCCTGCATTCCCAGCATCTCTGTGTCTTAGGGTCTCCACAGCAACTTGGGGATTACTTTCACAGTTTCTCATATTGCCCTGTCAGGGGTTTTCTGCAGAGACTGACACAATCACTCATTGCTTGGTCTTATGGACGTTTCTTGGATCTCTTAGTGTAGGCTTCCAAGACCCCATAGGTCTTGAATTCTAAGATGTATTTATTTGATGTATATGAGCACACTGTAGCTGTTTTATAACTTGGTCCCAGAAACCTAACTGGGGTGGTGAGGGATGGATACACAGACACATTTACAGAAAATCTGGGATCAGGTGAGCTATGATTTCTCTGCTGGAGCTGCACCAACTATACAACAGCCTGGAACTTCATTATGTTTATTATGTACCACACAGGGGGCGGAGCTAGCTAGTCTTGGTAGGAGGTGTCTATGGGTGAGCAGTTTCTGCTTGAGTCATCAAGGAGTAAATGGATGACTAGTTTTTTCACACACACAAAAGCCAGAGAAAGGCTGTGCTGAGTCCAAGACTGACTGGAAAAGGCTTTGTTACTTCCCATGGGTCCGAGGCACTGGCTCCTGTCAACTAAGCACACTTTTACGGGACTTCATCCATTGTTTTCCCATGCAGGGTTTGCTTGGGTCCCCACAGTCTATTATGCGGTGAATATTTCTGTCCAGCATCTCCACTGCCATGAATTGAATTGTTTCTATCAAGTTTAATGTCCTAGCTCAATGTTGTTATAATGTATGTTGGGTATGTGTGTGTCTTTTGAAAATGTCTGTCCCTGCTGTCCAGTTCTTCAATCAAGTTGTTCGTTTCCTTCCTACTGAATTGTGTAGTTAGTTCCTTGTGTACTTTGGCCAATCGTCTCTTATGAGATGAGTTCTCTTGTTGTGCTGACAAGTTTTATTCTGATGTTATCTCATTTGCCTATGTCCTCTTCTGTTCTGGATAGTTTTAGGCTCCTATCCAAAAAAGCCATTGTCCAGACCAATGTCATTACACTTCCCAGCATCCTCTGCCATGAACATCACAGCTTACATTTATGCCAGCCATTCACTTTGAATTGCTGTTTGTGTATGAGGTGAGATAAAGGTCAAGTTTCAGTCAAATACCAGTCATTTCAGAGTCATTTAATAAACAGAATGTCCCTTCTTCATCGTGTGTTCTTGGCACTTTTGACAAAAATCAGTTGACCATAAATATATGTATCTTTTTCCTTGGGCCCTGTTCTCCCTTCCCCTCTGTCTTAGTTAGGGTTTTACTGCTGTGAACAGACACAACAACCAAGGCAACTTTTTTTTTTTTTTTTTTT
>JADRCD010146348.1:1307-13061 GCA_019843815.1 Montemys delectorum | reverse complement strand
GCAAATTTTCTTTTCTTTTTTTTTTTTTTTAAGATTTTATTTATTTTATGTGTATGTGTACATTGTAGCTGTACAGATGGCCATGAGCTATCATGTGTGTGGCTGCTGGGAATTGAACTCAGGACTCTGCCAGCCCTACTCGCTCCGGCCCCGCTTGTTCTGGCATAATTCACTGTAGCTGTCTTCAGACACACCAGAAGAGGGAGTCAGATCTCATTACAGATGGTGAGCCACCATGTGGTTGTGGGATCCGAACTCAGGACCTTCGAGAGCAGTCAGTGCTTTTAACTGCTGAGCCATCTCTCTAGCCCTTATTTCACTCTTTTTGAGACAGGGTCATGTTTTGTATCCCTGCCAGGCCTAGCCTGTACAGTCTAGCCTGGGCTCAAACTCACAAGATATCCTCCAGCCTCAGCCTCCCAAATGCTGGCATGGGATTGAGCCATACTATACCTGGCTTACTATAAATAAGCTCCTAGCTTATTTATCCTTGCAATGGGATTTCTGTTATTCTGTGTAAGAGTGATTTGTGATCCACATTTTTTATTGGTAGGGATAGGCATTATACCTTTTTGGTTAGATTACCTAGACTTTGCCAAATATGTCTTAGTTCTCTTAATAGGTGAGTACACAAATAGTGTGTAGTTGGAACTTTAGGTCAGGTATGGTAGTGCATGCCTCTAACTGCAGCCGAGGCAGGGAGACCACTGACTTAGGCCATCTTGGTCTATAGACAGCATTCCAGGTCAGTCAGGGCTACATAGTTTCTTGTTTCAAAAACAAGAACCAAAAAAACAACCAACCAACCAACCAAAAAACCCACAAACACTTTTAAGAGCATTTTTACTATGACTTCTTACTTTGAAGTATATGTATATATGTGTATATATATATATATATATATAATTTTGTTTTTCTTCGAGACAGGGTTTCTGAAACTGTGTAGCCCTGGCTGTCCTGGAACTCACTCTGTAGACCAGGCCAGCCTCGAACGCAGAAATCCGTGCACCTCCCAAGCACTGGGATTAAAGGCATGCGTCACCACTGCCCGGCTGAAGTATATTTTTATTTATTACTGTTAAGAGGACAACTTTTGGAGTCAGTTTTTTGTTTGTTTTTTTTTGTTTTGTTTTTTCTGTGTAGCCCTGGCTGTCCTGAAACTCACTCTGTAGACTAGGCTGGCCTCAGAAATAAGCCTATCTCTGCCTCCCAAGTGCTGGGATTAAAGATGTGCGGCCACCACTGCCCGGCTTTTTACAAAACAAGCGTGTGTAACACGTGTCTAACAGAAGCTAGAAGAGGCAGTCAGATTTCCTAGAACTGGAGTTACAAATGGTTGTGCACTGCCGTGTGGGTGCTGGGAATTGAACTCACATATTCTGCAAGAGCAGCACGTGCTTTTAACCACTGAGCATTCTCCACACTTCATTCTTTCTTTCTGCCGTGGTGCTGGGGCTGGAACTCAGCTTACCAGGCTGTGCCATGGGCATTTCTACAAGCTGAAGTATTTGCCAGCCTGTGACTTACAATTTTTCCACTTTCTCATTTAAAACAACCACACCAGAGGCCAGACTTTGCCAAAGGTGGTTTAGTTCTTTGTGATAGTGAGTATCCAAACAAGCTATTTTGTTTAATTTTTTTGAGATAAGGTCTGTCTGTGTAGCCCTGGCTGTTGTGGAACCATGTAGACCAGCATTGCCTTGAACTCAAAGGTCTACCTGCCTCATCCTCCTTCTGCGTGCTAGGAATTAAGGCTTGTGCCACCATGCTAGGGCCTTGTTGCCTTTGACATTGACATACCACTTTGCTTGACACCTCTCTCTCTCTCTCTCTCTCTCTCTCTCTCTCTCTCTTTCTCCCCCCTTCCTCCCTCCCCCTTCCTCCCCCCTAATGTGTCTGTCTGTAGCTACAAAAGGAAAGGTTTGAAAATGATTTGTAATAATAAAAAATGGTCTAAAACTATTTTTTATCCCTCTTCTAATTCTCTTGGCA
Organism: Montemys delectorum; assembly: GCA_019843815.1. NCBI lineage: Eukaryota > Metazoa > Chordata > Mammalia > Rodentia > Muridae > Montemys > Montemys delectorum. The sequence continues at coordinate 11,069 of JADRCD010146348.1, read as the reverse complement.
ACTTAATGTTTTCCTTTTGATGTGTCATTTTTAGAATTTATTTTATTTGAATCTGCAAACTAAGCACACATAATTTATGCTTATGAAACTTAATTTTTTAAAATTATTTATCATGTGTGTGTGTATGTGTGTGTGTGTATGTGTATGTGTATATGTGTTCGTTCCCGTGCATGTGCAGGTGTGTACTCCTGTAGTGCTGTGGAGGTCAGAGGTTAACTTCAGAGAGTCAGTACTTTTCCCTTTGTGGTACCCAGGAACTCAGGTATTCAAGGCTTGGGTGACAAATGGTCTTACCCACTGAGCCATGTCTGGGCCGCATAAACTCTTCTATGTTTTGAGAACATAGTCTCCGCCCTGCCCCTCAGCGTTTCCTGTAGCAGAGGCTAGTCTTGCACTGCCCTGAGTGTCCACAGGAGTGTTGTGCCATACCCGCAGGAGCAGAGCGTGCCAGCTCTGCGTCTTTGCTTTAGGATGTGAAAGCAATGTAAGGAGGCCAGTCTGGAAGCGACCTGTCTACTGCTGTGGTTGTTAGTGTGTAAAGGTTCAGACCACAGGGCAGCGTATTAGGATTATATTTGCTGGGGACATGACGCAGCAGGTAGAGGCACTAGCTGCCAAGCTGGATGACTGGAGTTCCACTCTCAGGACCTGAGAGAGTGACTCCCTGCAATTGTCTTAGCTTTTCTGATACATTAGCTTTTATATTTTGAATGTAACCTTTAACTGTGACCAGTCCCTCCTTCCTCCCTCCTTCCTCCCTCCTCCTCTCCCCCTCCCTCCATAGGTTCTCCTCCTCACATAACTGGGGTTGAATCTGGAACCTCAGGCAAGCCAGGCGAGTGCTGTACCACTGCACCCAGCCCAGCCCTAGTTCCTTTCTGAAAGCCAATAGCTTTTGTAAAGTACAAGAGAGCAAAGCTCTGAACAAGTCTTCCTGTGATTTTTTTTTTCCTATGACATCTTGTTCTGTATAATTTAACACATCAGTATCTTCAGATATTGATCTAAACATAAGCTTTAATCTCTTTGATCCTATGGAGTATTTTCTGTTTTTTTCCCCCCTTCTCAGACAAAATCTTGCTCTGTGGTTCAGGCTGGTTTAGAACTTGTGCCTTCTTACTGCAACCTACTGAGTGAGCACTTTTGTTACCGTCATGCTGGCACACCTGGACGTGGGATACTGTGTGGTATTGGCAGGGTCTCACCCTAGACTGGCCTTAGATGAAGATGGCCTTCAACTTCTGATCCTCTTTGTACTTCCCAAGTGCTGGGATTGCATGTGTCATCACCACACCTGTTTTATTGTTATGCAGTGTATGGTGGACTTGCATGTGCTGTGTGCTTGCTGGTGCAGGCTTGTCTGGAGAGAAGCTTGCACTGAGATGATTTCTGCCTCTCATCACAGGGGTTACTATTGTGGGTAACTGCTCAGCTCACTTTACATTCTGATCGATGCCCCCACCTCCCGGTCCTCCCTCACACAATCCCTCCCCCATTTCCCCTTCTCCTCTGAGTGGGAGAGACTCCTCCTGTGTATTACCCCACCCTGGCACATCAAGTCTTCAGGAAGAGTCTCAGGAGGCAGAGGACACAAGGCAGCTCAATTAGGGGAACGGGATCCACAGACAGACAACAAATTTAGAAACAGCCTCTATTCCAGTTGTGGGGGACATCTGTAGTCCAGCCCATGTATGCTCTTTGATTGGTCCCCCTTTTAGGGGATCCCCAAGCATCCCCAGCTTTTGGCTGGACTTCAAGAGTCCAGATTCCAGGTCCCTCAGTCTTTTCCAACTTTTCCTCAGTGGTTGGCTGTGGGTCTCTGCATCTCTTTCAGTCAGCTGGTGGGTAGAACCTCCCTCAGAGGACAGTTATCCTAGCCTCCTCTCTGCAAGCATAACAGAGTATCATAAATAGTGTCAGAGATTGGTGCTTGCCCATGGGATGGGTCTCAAGTTGTTACTAGCCATTGGTTTGGCCATTCTCAGTTTCTGCTCCATCTTTGTCCCTGCATTTCTTGTAGGCAGGACAAATTTTGGGTTGAAGGTTTTGTGGGTGAGTTGGTGTCCTTATCCACTGGGAGTCCTCCTACAGGAGGGGGTCACTTCAGGATCCATATCTCCCACTGCTAGGAGTCTCAGCTAGAGTCACTCTAATAGCTTTCCCCTATCCCAGGTCTCTGCAACATCCTAGAGATTCTCCTCTTACCACAGCCACTGATCAGCTATCTTGGCCCTCTGGCCCTCTGGTCCTCTCTCCTGTCTCTCCCTACACCTGATCCTGAACTCCTCCCACTGTCCCCCGATTCTCCCACCCCATCGCCTTTCCCACCCGGTTCTCTTCTTCCCTCTGTCTCGAGACTAAGGCTGTTTTATTCCCCCTTCTAAGTGAGATTCAAGCATCCTCACTTGGGCCTTCCTTCTTGTTTAACTTCTTTGCATCTGTGGGGTATATCATGGGCATTCTGTACTTTATGGCTACTATCCAGTTATCCGTGAGTACATACCATGCATGTCCTTTAGGTGTGTGTCCAGAGTTTATGTGGGTTCTGGGTGTCTGAACTCAGGTCCTCGCACTTGCACAGTAAGCACTACTTTCTAGCTGCTCCAGACCAGTTTTTATGTCATGGTGGGGATCAAACCCATGTCTGTGCACGCGTGTGTGTGTGTGTGTGTGTGTGTGTGTGTGTGTGTGTGTTTGATGGTTAGTCTTAATTGTCAAACTGAAATCACCTGTGTGATAGGATTCTAGGCATGCGTGGAGGTGGGTTATCTTACATTAATTGTGGGAAAAAATCCATCTTAATTGTGGGCAGGACATCCCGTGAGGTAAATTTTGGACTGTGTACAGTGAGAAAGTGAACTGAAGAGTGAGCTGCATTGGTTTCTCTCTGCGGACTGGATGTGGGCACCAGCTGCGTCAAGCTCCTGCTGCTTTTACTTAGGGACTATACTCCGAAATTGTGGGTGGGTGAGTGGAGTGGGGTGGGATGGGGAGTGAGTGCCTTCTGCGTGTGCACACTTCTCACAGGTTGAATTTGCAGGTCTACAGGGACTTCCAGTTTGTTCTGGGTGCTGGGAGCTATACTTTAATCCTTATTATTACCCTGCTAGCATTCCTAAGTGCTGAGTCATCTCTCTAGCCCAAGAGTATTTTATTGAAGCATCAGGAAAATAAGCTAGACAGGAGCAAGCACTTCACCATCTGAGCCACATCCCCCAGCTTGAATACACTTCTGAGTATGAAATTAGAGTAAAGGCTGTGAATCCCCTTGAATTAACATTCTCATAATCTGTTATTTAAGTATTTTGGTTTGTATTTAAATCAGATAAGGAAGAAAAATTACCCATCTTTCTTTCCCTGTCAATGAAAGTCTATCTTATACCATTTGTCTTTATTTGCCAAGTTAAAGTACACAATATAAAAATCAGTGTAAACACCAAGTGCGGACATGTTGGGTATTAGTGCTGAAGACTGCGCATGCGCAGTCATTGTCTCGAGCTCTCATTATCCCAAACTGAAGTCAGCGAAACAACATTTTGTTCTTTGAATTGTACCCTTATTTTAGCTATTAAAGTTGTCTTCCAGTTTCTTTCATATTTAGGGAACAATTTATACATAATTTGCTTTTAATGGGGATACATAGACTCAGCGTCTTTCCAGCATTAAGCAAGCATTCTACCACTGAGCCACGCCCTCCCTTTTTATTTTTGACATTGCTAAAGACTGAGCAGTTTTCTTACCTGTTATTCCCTCATTTAGCAGCTCTTCCAGGATAACAGGATTCTGTAAAGAACAGACATTAAGAATAGAGTTAGAGCCGGGCAGTGGTGGCGCACGCCTTTAGTCTAGCACTTGGGAGGCAGAGGCGGAAGGATTTTTGAGTTCGAGGGCAGCCTGGTTGACTCTCCTACTGAAGAATTGATCCTCATAAAAACATTTTCTCTTCTCTTTTTTCTTTTCTACAAGAATATCTTTATAGCCCAGGACTCGAACTTACCACTTGCTGAGGATGACTTTGAACTTTTGATTTTCTTTTGCCTTCACCCCTAAGTTCAGAGAATTCAGGAGTGTGCTGTCACACCTGGTTTGTGGGTTGCTACCAAATGAACTACATTCTTTCTTACTTCAAAGTTTGTGTATGTGCATGTACACAGGTATATTTATTTGTGGGTCCTTGTGCCTGTGTAGGTAAGTGTGCAGGCCCAGGCCAGATGTCAGCCCTAGGTACCTTCCATTATTCTCTACCTATTAAAAAAGTCTAGTTAGTATTTGCAGACTTGGTGGTAAGCACCTTTACCCACCGAGCCATCACGCTAGTCCTTCTACTTTAATTTTAAGATGGTGTCTTATTGAATGTGAAGCTAATCAAGTACACTAGTTGGCCTTTTTTTTTTTTTTTTTTTTTTCCGAGACAGGGTTTCTCTGTGTAGCCCTGGCTGTCCTGGAACTCACTCTGTAGACCAGGCCGGCCTTGAACTCAGAAATCCGCCTGCCTCTGCCTCCCAAGTGCTGGAATTAAAGGCATGTGCCACCACTGCCCGGCATTAGTTGGCCATTTAATTCTACCTTCTTCTACTGGCCCAGCTGTCATTATATAGATAGGCACATACTTGTCTTTTTTCTAAGGATCTGACTCGGCTCCTCATGCCCACTAAGGCAACTCCCCAGCCTCCTTTCCGTGGAGAATTGTAACCCAGGTTGCTATGAACTTGTGAAAGTCTTTTTGCCTCTGCCTCCAGGTTGCTGGAGTTATACTCTTCGTCTATTTAAAAGACTCTGTCAAATATGTAAAGATTCTATAGATAACTTGATATTATATACTGTTTTGTAGAGATATTTCAAAGTCATTTTAAGTTGGCAACCTTTTCACTATAGGTCAGAATAGAGGGAAGAGTTTGTGCTAGATGTACCAATATCTGGGGGTGCGGGTTTTATATACTTGTAATTTTCTGGTGGAAAAAAGGTTGAAAAACTGCACCACTCTTACATTTTGTTTGAATGGAAAATTTTTTAAGAATTTCAAATGTTAAGTAATTATATCTAATAGCTTTTGCTTTCCCCTAGGATTGGCAGCCACCATTTGCTTGTGATGTTGATAAACTTCATTTTACCCCACGTATCCAGAGGCTAAATGAACTGGAGGTATGTTCTGTTTGTGATCCAGAGGAATACCCTTTGAAGATGAGTCTGCAACTAATGTTACAGTCTTAGTGAAATGAGACCATGGCCAATAATTGATAATCATGGCACAAAAAGCTGGTAGCCAGGCAGGCCACTGTAGCAAACCAAATTTCATTAAACATACTGACTTATGTCTGAAGTAATACATATGAGTTATTGTATCTTTAGATTATAACCAGTGGAGTTTTAAGTTTTGAAATTAACTTTTGGGAAGAATGTAGTAGGTAGGAAAGGTTTTATATCCCTAATATTCTTTTACACTTAAAAATTACATTTAGACTGGGCAGTGGTGGCGCACGCCTTTAATCCCAGCACTTGGGAGGCAGAGGCACGCGGATTTCTGAGTTTGAAGCCAGCCTGGTCTACTGAGTGAGTTCCAGGACAGCCAGGGCTACACAGAGAAACCCTGTCTCGAAAAACCAAAAAAAAAAAACAAAAGCAAAACCAAAAAACCTTACATTTAACTTTTAATTTTCAAAAATTTTATGTGTGTCTATGGATGTTTTATGTGCATGTATATCTGCACCATATCCGTGCCTGGTGCCCTTGGAGGTCAGAAGAGGGCATCACAGTCCCTGGGACTGAGTTACAAATGGTTGTGAGCAGCCATTTCTCTTAATCCAGACTTGAGTTAATAGCGTACTTCCCCCAAAGAGTGTGGCCTCATCTCACTTCATAGTGCACATAAAATTTTTGCTCTTTTATTTTAACTTTTTCTATGCTGTAGAAAGGGTTTTTTTTTAATGACTTAATTCTTTTTCCTTTATATGCATTGGTGTTTTCCCTGCATATATATTGAAAAACCTGAAGCTGGAGTAGTTACTGAGTTACTAACAGTTGTGAGCTGCCATGTGGTTGCTGGGAATCAAACCTGGGTCCTCTGGAAGAGCAGCCAGTGCTCTTTAACCGCTAAGCAATCAATCTCTCTAGTGTATAGAAGGTTTTTTTTGTTTGTTTGTTTTTTTTGTTTGTTTGTTTTTTTTTTTTGACACAGGGTTTCTGAGAAGCCCTGGCTATCCTGGAACTCATTCAGACTCTGTAGACCAGGCTGGCCTCAACAGTAATCTACCTACCTCTGCCTCCCAAGCGCTGGGATTAAAGGCGTGCCCCAACACCGCCCGGCTCGAATACAGAAGTTTTTAAGTACAGGGTAGAAGGGTTAGAGAAAAGGTTTAACTGTCACGAGCATTTCATGTTCTTGCAGAGCACTCTGGTTCATTTCCTAACCAAGTCCAATTTCAGAGAATCTGGGTGCTTTCTGTGTCATTCAGTCATTTGGCATGCATGTTGTATACATATATACATGCAAACATGTAACATTCATACACATAAACATAAAAATAGTAAAAGCTAGAAAATACTAGGTTTTTGATAACAGAGTATATGTCAGTGTTTCACAAATTCCTTTTTTATTTTTATTTTATTTATTTATTTTTTGAGACATGTAGCCTAGACTGGCATGAAATTTCCTGTATAGTGCATAGCCTAGTCCAGCTTCTAAATTGTGGTCATCCTCCTGCCTTCAGTTTGTAAGTGCTAGGATTACACGTAAGAAGCGTCACCTCTGCTTTAATGTGGTGCTGCTGATGAAATCCCAGGCTTTTATATGGAAGGAAGCCTCTGCCAGTGGAGCTCCACTTCTTTTTTTTTTTTTTTAAAGATTTATTTATTTATATTTTGTATATGAGTACACTACCATTGCTCTCTTCAGACACACCAGAAGAGGGCATTGGAATCTGTTACAGATGGTTGTGAGCCACCATGTTGCTAGGAATTGAACTCAGGACCTCTGGAAGAACAGTCAGTGCTCTTAACTGCTGAGCCATCTCTCCAGCCCCTTGAGCTTCATTTCTGTCCCTTAAGCATTTTAGCCTATTTTCAATTTGCAGTTGAATGTAAAGGTAGTAGGTATTATCCAGATGTGGTGCCAGCTTTAATCCTAGCATGAAGAAGCAGGAGGATGTATAGAGAATAACTGGATCAATGTAGTGAGTTCTGGGCCAACTGGGGCAGGTAGTGAGGCCCTCCCTATCTTAGGGGAAAAAAAGAAATAACAGACATTGGGATTGCCATTGGGAATTGAATATAGACGAAACTTACAAATTGCCCCCTTTATGTGTGTGTTGTAAGAGGAATACACACACACACACATGTACATATACATATGTGTGTGCGTGCGTGTGTGTGTGTGTGTGTGTGTGTGTGTGTATAGTGATTTGATAGTTGACATTTACCATTTTTTCTGTGTTTTGTTGTTGTTGTTGTTGTTGTTGTATTTCGAGACAGAGTTTCTCTGTATAGCCCTGGCTGTCCTGGAACTCACTTTATAGACCAGGCTGGCCTTGAACTCAGAAATCCACCTGCCTCTGCCTTCCAAGTGCTGGGATTAAAGGCATGCGCCACCACGGCCCAGCTTTTCTGTGATTTTTAAATTAAATGCCATAGCAGTAGTAGTTGAGCATGGTGGCACATAATTTCCAGCATGTGAAAGAGACAGGAGGATCTCTGAGTTTAAGGCTGGTCTGATGTACAGGAGTGCCGGGCCTTGGGGGGAAATAAAAGGTTACTCCAAGCCATTTCTGATTTTAACCAATGACATTAAATTGTGTCTATAGTGAGTCTTAGTTGAGGCAGTGTTCAGAGTAACTCTATTCTTTATGCTTTTGCCTAATTCTGTGTTGTATGCAGAAAAAATAATTTGAAAATCTTTATATTTCTTTACACAGAATAATAAAATACAGGAATCTTAAGCAGTGTATGTAACAATGATATTTTCCTTAGACACAGACAGCACCTACTTTTAAAATACAACTTAGGCAAGCAAACACTTTTAGTTTTGTTCTTAGTCTTAAGAGTGAAAAAGTAACATGGGCCTTAAAGCGAGACTGCTTCTTCAAGTGCCGTGCTGTGCCATGCCAGCTGTGTGAGCCCCCAACCCCCATGACCTGCTCACAGCCTCAGGGTAAACACTAGGTGAGATTAAAATGCATTTCTTTGACATTTAGGCCCAAACTCGTGTAAAATTGAATTTCCTGGACCAGATTGCAAAGTATTGGGAGCTACAAGGTAGCACTCTGAAGATTCCGCACGTGGAGAGGAAGATCTTAGACTTGTTCCAGCTAAATAAGGCAAGTGCCAGCAAGCTACTGGCAGCTATCCTATAACTCTTTTCTTTAACAACCTTAGAAAAAAGCTACTTGTTTGAAATAGGTAAAATGAGATTTTTTGTTGTTGTTGTTAACCTTATTGAGTATCAGAGCTTTACCTATGTAGTTTGTAAGCTTTGTTTTATAGAAGATTTTGTTACAGTTTATCTTTCATTTAATTGTTTCAACAGTCTCATTTGAGTTAAGGGAGAACCTAAAGCCTCAGGCGTTGAAAAGATGTAAGCTGTAGCAGCTGAGGCACAGTTCAGTTCTGGGTCCACATCATTTTCCCAAACATGATGACATACTTGCTGCCTTTTTTTAAAATAGAGATTTTTTTTTTTTAAGGGTAACAAGGTAGGACCAAATATGGGGGGCTGTGCTTTTAGTTCAGATGTCATTGTTAGTTTGTCTTCTTTGGGGAGGGAGAGGGGCTTTGAAAGCAAGGAATGAATCTGGACCAACCTCAGTGTCAGAAGAACTGCTCTTTTTACTTTCAGCTGGTAGTTTGTTTTGTCTCCGTGTGTTTTGTTTGTTTTTTTTCTTTTGACTTGGGAAGTAAAAAACAAAAAACAAAGCAACTATAACAAAAGTATAACTGGGAGTTTTATTTGTTTTGTTTTTAGAATCTTACCTAGGTGTGAGGGAATTAGAAGTAAATTCCTCCTTCTTTCTAATTTTTATTTATTTTTTGCTGTTAACAGTTAGTCGCAGAAGAAGGTGGGTTTGCAGTTGTTTGCAAGGATAGAAAATGGACCAAAATCGCCACCAAGATGGGTTTTGCTCCTGGCAAAGCCGTGGGCTCACATATAAGGGGACATTATGAGCGAATACTCAATCCATACAATTTGTTCCTATCTGGAGACAGTCTGAGGGTGAGTATTGGAGATGCCTTCTCCTATTTTATTTAGCTTCTAATATATTGGTACATTGCCTTTGTGATGAATGACAGTCTTAAGTTTAGAAAACATTGTTAAGTGATTATTTTTTGAGGAAAAAAATCCTAGGACTTTGGTTTGGAGAGCAACTGCATTTAAAAGTTTGATATCAGAATGAATAAGATTATAAACGAAATATCTTTTTACTGTCAAATACAGCTAAAATCTGTATTTACTTCACTATAGAATGAATAATTTATTTAAAGCATCCCTCCTTGGTTGTCACATGAAAGTGTAACCTGGGAATTAAGTGGCCTAACATTTGTCTACTGAGATTTCCAAGGAAGTTGTCAGATAGAATATTTAATAAAGGGAAGTACCTTGCTGTCCCAGCAGTCCTGTCTGCAGGCCTCTTTGGTTTCAGGCAATGCTCTAAAGCTAGCCCACATTTTTCAAGGCCCTGGTGGAAAGGGTCTTCATCCATCTGCATCCTTTGAGATACTCTAAATACTAAAGCAGTGAGTCCTGTGACTTCATCTCTCTAAAGCAGTGAGTCC
>JADRCD010146347.1:0-11801 GCA_019843815.1 Montemys delectorum | reverse complement strand
CAGTCTATTTGGACTTCTGTAAGCTTCTTGTATGTTCATGGGCATCTCTTTCTTTAGGTTAGGGAAGTTTTCTTCTATAATTTTGTTGAAGATATTTGCTGGCTCATTACATTGGGAATCTTCACTCTCTTCTATACCTATTATCCTTAGGTTTGGTATTCTCATTCCATCCTGGATTTCCTGGATGTTTTGGGTTAGGAGCTTTTTGCTTTTTGCATTTTCTTTGACTGTTGTGTCAATGTTTTCTATGATATCTTCTGCCTCTGAGATTCTTTCTTCTCTCTTGTATTCTGTTGGTGATGCTTGCATCTATGACTCCTGATCTCTTTCCTAGCTTTTCTATCTCCAGGGTTTTCTCCCTTTGTGATTTCTTTATTGTTTCTAGTTCCATTTTTAGATCCTGGATGGTTTTGTTCATTTCCTTCACATGTTTTATTGTGTTTTCCTGTAGTTCTTTAAGGTATTTTTTTTAATTAGGTATTTTCTTTATTTACATGTACATTTTCCCTTTCCCATCTTCCCCTCCAAAACAAACAAACAAACAAACAAACAAACAAAAGCAAGAACAAACCCCTTTTGCCTCCCCCTTCCCCATGCCTGCCACCCCACCCTCTCCCACTTATTGGCCCTGGCATTCCCCTACACTGGGGCACAAAACCTTCACAAGGCCGAGGTCCTTTACTCCTATTGATGATCGAATTTGTAATCCTCTACTATATACCTGCTTCCAGTACATTTAATCCCACCATGTATAGTCCTTGATTGGTGGTTGGGTCCCTGGGAGCTCTGAGGGTACTAGTTAGTAATTGTTGTTTGTCCTAAGGGGCTGCAAACCCTTCAGCTCCATAGCACCTTTCTCTAACTTCTTCATTGGGGACCGTGTACTCAGTTCAATGAATGGCTGTGAGCCTCTACATCTGTATTAGTCAGGTATTGTCAGAGCCTCTTAGGAGATAGCTATATTTAGGCTGGCTTGTCCTTCAATGTATACATGTATATTTACAATGTATATACACGTACACACATATTTATTATTTATTTATTTAAAGAGATTCCAATGCATATATTCATCCTACTGTATCTGTAGTTCATTCAGTGTTGCTCCTATGTTTACGTGTTTAGGGATAGAGATTTGGGATTGTATGATATGTCAATCTCCATGTGTCCTCCTGGAGAAGACTCATTCTTTCTCACTCAGTAGCAACCTATTGCCTGTAGTTGTGTCTCTAAACATGTGGCCTGGCGAGACTTTACCCATACTGCCATGGACTGAAAGCAAATAAGAACTAGCTTACATCGTAGTCTGCTGAGAGAGAGCACCTTTTAAGTATGATAGGGAACCTGCATCCATGAAAATATAAGAATATGGTCACATAAAATGCATCTACATGGGCTTCTTTGTTTCTGATATCCTTCCTTGATTACTCCACTGCTCTATACAATGGTCAATTTTCTGTCTATTAAAAATACCCGGGAGGGCTGGAGAAATGGATCAGCGGTTAAGAGCACTGACTGCTCTTCCAAATGTCCTGAGTTCTATTCCCAACAACCACATGGTGGCTCACAAACATCTACAAGGAGACAGTATGCCCTCTTCTGGTGTGACAGTGACAATGTACTCCTATACATTAAATAAATAATATTAAAAAAACAAAAACTCCCAGGATATCAGCTGCATTCAAAATGCTCTCCTACAAAGTGCAAAGAAATACCTAATCTGATTTTTGCCTCCAAATGGACTATTCTTGCAGCTTCCTCCCTCATACCACTCTGTTTACAGTATGTATCTTGCCTTAAATTTTCCTTTACACAGTTAAAATAGTTTGTTTTGAAATTATGTAGCAATGGGGGTTGGGAAACTGGGGGTAACAACCAGAAAGTAGCAGATGCCAGGAAAGCAAGAGCCTACCAAGACCCCACAGGGATGACATTAGGGGAAATACCCAACAAAGGGGAGGGAGAACCTCTTGAGACCATATTCAGAGGTTAGCATGCCCTTTCTAAAGGAGCAATTACAGGGACAAGTAGAGACTGAAGGAAAGTTCATCCAGAGACTGCCCCACCTGGGGATCCATCCTACATGCAGACACCAAACCCAGACACTATTGCTGATGCCAAGAAGCACTTGCTGACAGGAGCCTAATATACCTGTCTCCTGAGAGGCTTTGACAAATCCTGACCAATACAGATGCAGATTCTCGCAACCAACCATGGGACTGAGCACAGGGACACCAATGGAGGAGCTAGGAGAAGGACTGAAGGAATTGAAGAGGCCTTATCTGACATCAATGAGAGGGGAGGCCCTTGGTCCTGTGAAGGTTTGATGCCCCAGTGTAGAGGAATGCTAGGGCAGGGCAGTGAGGCAGGCTTGGGTGGGTGGGTGGGGTGTATCCTCATAAAAACAGGGTAAGAAGAATGGGGTAGGGGATTTGCAGGACGGAACCTGGAAAGGGGATACTATTTGAAATACAAATAAATAAAATATCTAATTAAAAAAACAAGAAGTTATAACTATACCTTAAATTTCACAAGCAAGAAAAGTATATATTTAGTGTATAAACATATGCTAAATACAAATATGTATATTTTCACAATGGATAAAATGGATGTATTTTCTCTCTGTGCATCCTTTCCTTTTTTTAAATTAGATATTTTCTTTATTTACATTTCAAATGATATCTCCTTTCTTTGTTTCCCTTCCAAAAAAAAAAAAAAAAAAAACAATCAAAAGCCTGTTTCCTCTCCACTCCCCTTGCTCATCAACCCACCCTCTCCTGCTTTCTGGCCCTGGCATTTACCTATACTGGGGCAAAGAACCTTCATAGGACTAAGGGCCTCTACCACCATTGATGACCAACTAAGGCATCCTCTATTACATATTTAGCTGTAGATATGAGTCCTATCATGTGTACTCTTTGGTTGGTGGTATAGTCTCTGGGAGTTCTGAGGGTACTGGTTAGTTCATATTGTTGCTCCTTCCATGGGGCTACAAACTCATCAGCTCCTTGGGTCCTTTCTCTATCTCCTTCACTAGGGACCCTGTACTCAGTCCAATGGATGGCTGTGAGCCTCTACTTCTGTATTAGTCAGGCAATGTCAGAGCCTCTCAGGAAACAGCTATATCAGGTTCCTGTCATCCAGCACTTGTTGGCATCCACAATAGTGTCTGGGATTAGTGATAGTATATGGGAAGGATTCCTAGGTGGAGCAGTCTCAGAATTGTCCTTCCTTTAGTCTCTGTTTTTCCACGGCTTTTTTCTTCCACCTTCTAAGAAGGATCAAAGTATCCACACTTTGGTGTTCCTTCTTCTTGAGTTTCATGTGGTTTCTGGATTATATTTTGGGTATTCCAAGATTCTGGGCCAATATCCACTTATCAGTGAGTGCATACCATGTGTGTTCTTTTGTGATTGGATTACTTTACTCAGGATGATATTTTTTAGTTCCGTCCATTTCCCTAAGAAATTTCATAAATTCATTGTTTTTAGTAGCTGAGTAGTACTCCATTGTGTAAATGTACCACATTTTCTGTATCCATTCCTCTGTTGAGGGACATCTGGGTTGTTTCCAGTTTCTGGCTATTATAAATAAGGCTGCTATGAACATAGTGGACCATGTGTCCTTATTACATGTTGGAGCATCTTCTGGGTATATGCCCAGGAGTGGTAGAGCTGGGTCCTCTGGTAGAACTATGTCCAATTTCCGGAGGAACTGCCACACTGATTTCCAGAGTGGTTGTGCCAGCTTGCAATCCCACCAGCAATGAAGTAGTGTTCCTCTTTCTCCACAACCTCACCAGCATCTACTGTCACCTGAATTTTTGATCTTTGCCATTTTGACTGGTATGAGATGGAATCCCAGGGTTGTTGTGATTTGCATTTCCCTGATAACTAAGGATGCTGAACATTTCTTTTGGAGCTTCTCTGCCATTCAGTATTCCTCAGTTGAGAATTCTTTGTTTAACTCAGTACCCCATTTTTAATAGGGTTATTTGTTTTTTTGGAGTCTAACTTCTTGAGTTCTTTGTATATATTGGATACTAGCCTTCTATCAGATGTAGGATTGATAAAGATATTTTCCCTATCTGTTGGTTGCCATTTTGTCATATTGACAGTGTCCTTTGCCTCACAGAGCTTTGTGATTTGATTAGGTCCCATTTGTCAATTTTTGATCTTAGAGCACAAGCTATTGGTATTCTCTTCAGGAAATTTCCCATTGGATGGTTTTAGTTCCCTTGTCAAAGATCAAGTGACCACAGTTGTATAGGTTCATTTCTGGGTCTTCAATTCTATTCCATTGATCCACCTGCCTGTCACTGTACCAATACAATGCAGTTTTTATCACAATTGCTCTGTAGTACAGCTTAAGATCTGGGATGGTGATTCCACCAGAGGTTCTTTATTGTTGAGAATAGTTTTTGCTATCCTGGATTTTTCGTTTGTCCAGATGAATTTGCAAATTGCTCTTTCCAAGTCTGTGAAGAATTGAGTTGTAATTTTGATGGAGATTACATTGAATCTGTAGATTGCTTTTGGCAAGATTGCCATTTTTACTAAATTAATCCTGACAATCCATGAGCATGGGAGATCATTCCATCTTCTGAGATCTGCTTTGATTTCCTTCTTCAGAGACTTGAAGTTCTTGTCATATAGATCTTTCACTTGCTTAGTTAGAGTCACACCAAGGTATTTTATATTATTTGTAACTATTGTGAAGGGTGTTGTTTCCCTAATTTCTTTCTTAGCCTGTTTATCCTTTGTGTAGAAGAAGGCCTCTGATTTGCTTGAGTTAATTTTATGTCCACCTGCTTTGCTGAAGTTGTTTATCAGGTTTAGGAGTTCTCTGGTGGAATTTTTGAGGTCATTTATGTATACTATCATATGATCAGCAAATAGTGATAATTTGATTTCTTCCTTTCCAATTTCTATACCTTTGATCTCCTTTTGCTGTCTAATTGCTCTGGCTAGGACTTCAAGTACAATATTGAATAGGTAGGGAGAGAATGGGCAGCCTTACCTAGTCCCTGATTTTAGTGGGATTGCTTCAAGTTTCTCTCCATTTAGTTTGATGTTGGCTACTGGTTTGCTGTATATTGCTTTTATTATGTTTAGGTATGGGCCTTGAATTCTTCAGTACCCCATTTTTAATAGGCCTATTTGTCTATTGCTTTCTCAGCATTTAGTTCAGTACCCCATTTTTAGTAGGGTTATTTGTCTTTTGTTTTCTCAGCATCATATGATCATCATATGGTTTGTTTATATAGTGCATTACGTTGATGAATTTCTGTATATTGAATCATGTGTGCATCCCTTGGATGAAGTCTATTTGATCATGATGGATAATTGTTTTGATGTGTTCTTGGATTCAACTTGCAAGAATTATTCATTTTTTGCATCAATATTCATAAGGGAAATTGGTCTGAAGTTTCCTTTCTTTGTTAGGTATTTCTGTGGTTTAGGTATAAGAGTAATTGTGGCTTCATAGAACAAATTGGCAAGAGTACCTTCTTTTCTCTTTTGTGGAATAGTTTGAGGAGTATTGGTATCAGGTCTTCTTTGAAGGTCTGATAAAACTCTGTACTAAACCTATCTGGTCCTGGGCTTTTATTTTTTTTTCTGGTTGGGAGACTATTAATTACTGTTTCTATTTCTTTAGGGGATAGGGACTGGTTAGATCATTCATCTGATCTTGATTTAACTTTGGTATCTGGTATCTGCCTAGAAAATTGTCCATTTCATCCAGGTTTCTAGTTTTGTAGTAGAATTTCATGATTTTTTTGGATTTTGTAAGTTTCTGATGTTATATCTCCCTTTTCATTTCTGATCTTGTTAATTAGGATACTGTCTCTGTGCCCTCTAGTTAGTCTGGCTATGGGTTTATCTATTTTGTTGATTTTCTCAAAGAACCAGCTCCTGGTTTGGTTGATTCTTTGTATAGTTCTTTTTGTTTCCATTTGGTTGATTTCAGCCCTGAGTTTGATTATTTCCTGCTGTCTATTCCTCTTGGGTGAATTTACTTCTTTTGGTTCTAGAGCTTTCAGCTGTGCTGTCAAATTGCTTGTGTATGCTCTCTCCAGTTTCTTTTTGGAGGTACGTAGAGGTATGGGTTTTCCTCTTTGGACTGCTTTCATTGTGTCCCACAGGTTTGGGTATGTTGTGGCTTCATTTTCATTAAACTCTAAAAAGTCTTTAATTTCTTTCTTTATTTCTTCCTTGACAAAGTTATCATTGAGTAGATTGTTCTTAAACTTCTATGTGTATGTGGGCTTTCTATTTTTTATGTTGTTATTGAGGAACAGCCTTAGTCCATGCTAATCTGATAGGATGCAAGGAATTATTTGAATCTTCTAGTATCTGTTGTGACTGATTATATGGGCAGTTTTGGAGAAGGTACCATGAGGTGATGAGAAGAATGTATATCCTTTTTTTTAGGATAAAATGTTCTATAGATATTTTTTAAACCCATTTGTTTCATAATTTCTGTTAGTCTCACTGTGTCTTTATTTAGTTTCTGTTTCCATGATCTGTCCATTGCAGAGACTGGGGTGTTGAATTCTCCCACAATTATTGTGTTGTAGATAGAGTTAATAAGGACCCTATCCCAGATGCTCTGCAGCTTTTGCAGCCTTTGCCTCCTGGCTGCCCCCTCCTTGGTAAGTCATCGGAGAGAAAATGGTGGATCTCACTGAGTCCTGGTGTCAGAGTGCTCTCTGGAGACCTGCTCTCCCATGGTGGGAATGTTGTACAAGGACTATGGAACAGGCTCACCTCCTGGTTGTAGATGGAGGGAGAAGGCTGCTTCCTATCCTTAATGTGCCAATCTTGGCACATTCATTGTTAATTTTGTGACTGTTTAAACTTAAAATAAATCTTTATGTTCAAAGTTGAAATAATAAACCTACCTGGTAGGATATTTTTAGCACTCCCTGTTGGTCACTTATGAGAGTGACACTCCTGACCATAACATGTTTTACTGTTCATACTACTTATCAAGCTCTATTTTTTTTAAACATGGGCCCCTCATTAATTAAATAATTTTGTTAAGTATTTCTGGTAGTTGACTCTTGTACCCATTAATTAAACAACATGCAAGTAACAAAATTCTTCAAAAGAAAACAATAGCTGCATAAGGCATGCATAGTAGTTGATTGAAATAAATAATACACAAATAATCAAAATCAAGCATATATCAACATTAGTAACTATTATATTGAAAATAGCCCAAAGCTCATAAAGGAGAAGTTGTTAGAGACTGAGAAGAGATTACAACTTCAAATATAATGCTCAGAGGTCCTGAGAAGTGCTGGCTATGAACCTCTATCCCAGCAGCAAGACCTAACCTCCTTCTAGGCCTGCTAGGAGCAAGTTATAGAATGAACATATCAGTGTTCCTGAACCAGACCTTTTTTTCCCACAGCACATGATTTCAAGAAATTAGAATATCTTGTGTTGGGTTCTCAAGTCCTAGAAAAGTGTTTGCCGATATTAATGCTTCTGTATCCAACACTTCCTGAATTTTTTCCAGTACATTTTGGAGTGGTAACATACTCTTTGATTCTTTGTATGTCAACAGTTAGGTCTCTGTCGTCATGAAAATGTCTCTTGAATTCTTTGCCTATGCTGATATTTGTAAACAAGCATCCTTGTGATATTTTCATCCTTCTTTTCCACTCTAAACCGGAATGCATTCAGATTTATCTTCCAGGTTTCTGATGTATTGTAGAACTTTACAGTATCTCCCTGGCTTACAGCCACTGATCTGCTGTCTTATTTTTCCCTTTATTTTTGTTATTGTGTCTTGTTATTTGCTTTTGTTGTTGTTTTTGTTAACAACCCAGAAGTTTAAACTAATTTCTAGCCTTATTAATCTTATACACATTTTTACTTTTCCTGCCATTTATGTCGATAGTAAGTATTACAAATTACATCAAAATCATGGTAAAATTTAGGAAGGTACAGTAAAAATTTAGAATATTTTATATCTCATTTACATACACCATCCCTAGAAAAACAGTTCATTTACATTCCTAGTTTCTTTAGTTTTACTAATATGTACGTCCTGTGTGAGCATTTGGAAGAAGTATCTGAGTAATTGCTCCAAAGATTGCTTCCTTGTTCATTTTCCAGTTCTTAGCAGACAAGTTTATAATAATAGCAATGGTGCCACAGCCATGGCTTTACTCTTTCACACATTCTTTTTCTCTGGCTTATGTCTCCTTTGCATATTTTTTATTCTAGCAAAGTTTATATCTCCAATTACAGAAATCCAGTAGCATAAGTTAAGATGTTGCAGTGTGAAATGGTGTCTGCCAAGTATCAGAAAGTGTCTTTAATCTTAGCTCTGGTTGAAGAGAAACTGGACATCCTGGAAAACAAGCAAGATGCCAAGTCACTTCATTGGCAACCTTCTTTTCTTCTTCCAGTCTCTGCAGAGACATTGCTTCCTTGAAATAGTCGCACCCCCCTTCAGTGATGTTTCTTCCTTCATCTTAATGGTGGTGAGACTCCTAGGATGTTACTTACATTTGCTAGATCTTAATATATCTTGGATACAGAAACAAAGTCAGACAGCTCAATTCACAGCATTTACATAAACCTGGCACAAAGACAACTTCCTCAGTGTTACACTGGAGGATGAACTCTGCCTTGCTTGCAAAGAACTGCTGGAGGTAGAGTGAGTGGCTGGCAGAGCAAACCTTCTTCTGGGTGTCTTTAAGTTACCTGCAGAGGAGGCGTCTGGACCACTCTGTCTGCCTTCTGCACGCATTGTACAGATGCCTCTTCACATGCTTCTGGAGTCCTCAGGAGCATTTGAGATTCAGGGCTTGCCAAAGTCATGCTCAGCTGGGGCTATCTTATTTAATCTTGCCGAAAGGGGTGATTCTTTGGAAGTGTGAAAATACCTTAGCAAGCAACATCAACAGATGTATAGTAACTGAAACTCATTCTAAACACCTAAGGGGATTCATTCTCCTGACATATATTTAACTCCCATTATGATTAATGAAAGCAGTGCTTGATTTGCAACATACCCTGACTTTAGAGGGCTACTGTCTACAGAGAGAAGAATCATCAGCAAAATTACAAACTCTGCTCATAGTTCAACTATTGTCAAAAATAATTTCTTATTCCTATGTTAGATTATACTGGCTTGATTTTATGTATCATCATATCTACCCATATCGGTAGAACCTTGGGTTTATTATCTTCCAATATTTTTTTTAAAAAAATTTAGCCTAATTAGGAATTTTCTACACAAGATTATTCACTGTCAAGTACTAATGACTTCAATAAAGGAAGAAAATTTTAGCTAAAACAAACAAATGATTAGACTCTGCAACACAATTAATGGCTTGCCTAATTTGTCTTCCTTCCACATTAACTTTGTAATGAACTTTAGCAGGGATACAGCTATCTAATTTCTTATAGGAATGGTATGCATTAATATTTAACATTTATTGGTGGGTGTATATTGGACACAAATTATCCAGGTAGCAGAAATCAATTTGGATTACTTGTGGCCACCACAAACTATATATTGTCCATATATATTATATTATATTATATTATATTATATTATATTATATTATATTATATTATATGTTTTTATGTAGTCACCTACATTTTTATTTTAAATTTTTTTCCTATTCCCTTTAATGGTCATGCTATGGTCTTTTTATACAAACAAATACAATTAATATTGATGTCTTAATGCACCAGGTTTACTTAATTTCCTTTTGTTTTTAAAAAGATTCAATATTTATCTCTCTTTCTCGTGTGTGTGTGTGTTTGTGTGTGTTTGTGTGTGAGTGTGTGTGTGTGTGTGTGTGTGTGTGTGTTTGTGTGTGACATTATATGTGCACATGAATGCAGTGGCTAGCACTGACCCCTAGATCTAGAATTTCATAGTTTGTAACTTGCCCAGAATAGGTACTGACCTTTTGCAATAGTAGTACGTTCTCTTAGCTATTGAACCTCTGTCTCCAGCCTGATTTAGTTTCAAACATGTGGAAGTGTAATTAACAATATAATCCAGAGAAAATACTCTTAAATTTTCTTACTTTTTTTTAATATAACAATTTTTCCCTAAGTGTTGATGGTAGAATCTTAACAATGTGCCACAATTTGAGAATTTGAATGAAGTAGATGGGAATTTGTTACTCTTCTTTCTTATACTTGTTCAATTTAGTATTCTAGGTTATTCTCTTGACTACTTCCAAAGGAACATGACAACTCCCTAACTTTTTGTTTATCATAGTCAGGTGGTCATAACATCCACCCTCTAATATTCAAACTTAGAAAATGTGAAGCCAGGTTTCTTTACATAGCCAGTGCCATGATTTACGATAATATTCATAAATCTTAGACCTCCAATTTTATGAGAGACATGAAATAATCCTCAGGAATGGTATTGTGTGTGCCAGGTTCCCACACAGGACAGAAGTGAAGTGTCATACCATGGTCAGCAGTCTTACTCAGTGAACTTGATTCTTACTTTAATTCTGCAGTAACGTAATGGATAGAAAGCTTTCAGGTATTTATCACAAGTTTCCTGTGAATACAGCCGTCACTGATTCTATATCTGAAGCATATTTCTCTAGTGCTAAGTACATAAACATATCTAATAACTATTACTTTCTCCCTGATATTTTAGAGGTGTTAAAAACACTTGCTTTGTATAGTTTCCTCGCTCAATGACGTTATTATCCAAATGAAACCTAAAAAGTCAGAGAAGAATAGATATTTAAAGTGAGATGGTTTTGACACTTTCTTAAGTTGATTTTACTGATAATCAACAAATCTTTATAACTGTTGTCAAGTCATTTATATTTGAACTCTATTTGGTATTTTAAAGGAATATGTGATTTACTTAACTCATGTTTTCCATCACTGACCAAGCATAAGTCAAGGATTAGAACTGAGCCAATTTAGCATAGAAGTCAGTATAAGATGGATAGCTTAGAATTGATATTTTTATTATTGATTTTGAGATGATTATAAGTTTAGCTGACATAGACAGCTTAGTATTTTATAGATTGATTGTTACACTAGAATAAAATTTATTATGTATTATCAGAAATAAGGGCAATTATACATGAGGTTTCTAGATTTGTAAGTTTATTTGCTAAAGTTTAAAGTCATACAACCATTAAAACTGAGCTCATTCTGTAGTGGTAGAAGCTTAGGTGCCTCCTATGGTAATGGAGGCTAAAAGACTCTGAACTTACTTTCTCTGGGTATTTCTGCCACCTTTAGTTGAGAGGATGTCTCTGCTTAACACAACCCAATCCTGACTCCATCCACCATACCACTGGCTCCTGCCCATCTTCTATGTGATCTTACCTCTGCAGCTGGCACCTGTTTGTTTTCCTGTTTCCTAACTGGAAATTTGCTAGAAACAAGACATAATTGATTTTATTTTTAGACAAAGAGTATGCTCTTCTTTTATTTTCATGTCCTACCTTATCTACGAGAATGTGTGCTACAAGCACAGCCATCTAAACCTATCATGTCTACAGACATTATATTATTGAAGCAATTTTTTGAAAATGATATTTGCAAGAACAGCTGCACTGAAAATTGTCATTTGTGCCAGGAGGATAGCTATGTGTGCAGATTCTCTTGCTGTCTGACTTCTTGGAGAGCTTATATAAGGGATTTATCTAAAAGATGTAGAGAAAGGATTAATATGTGTTTTTTTTTTTTCATTTTAATTTGCTTTTTTGATGACGTTAAAACACAGCAGGTTGGAAGATAGAAGCTAGATTCCAGGCAGTTGATGAGTAAAGTATTAGAATCAAA
>JADRCD010146346.1:995-16974 GCA_019843815.1 Montemys delectorum | reverse complement strand
TCCCATCCTGTATAGTCCTTGATTGGTGGTTGGGTCCCTGGGAGCTCTGAGGGTACTAGTTAGTAATTGTTGTTCGTCCTAAGGGGCTGCAAACCCTTCAGCTCCATAGAACCTTTCTCTAACTCCTTCATTGGGGACAGTGTACTCAGTTCAATGAATGGTTGTGAGCCTCTACATCTGTATTAGTCAGGTATTGTCAGAGCCTCTCAGGAGATAGCTATATGCTTGTCCTTCCTTCAGTCTCTGCTCCATAGTTAATCTCTGCCACTCCTTCTGTGTGTGTTTGGTTCCCCTTTTTAAGAAGGAATGAAATGTCCACCTTTTGGTCTTCCTTCTTCTTAAGTTTCTTGTGGTTTGTGGGTCATTCTTCCTATATTCCAAACTTCTGGGCTAATAACCACTTATCAGAGAATGCATACCATGTGTGATCTTTTGTGATTGGATTACCTCACTCAGGATGATACTCTCCAGATCCATCCATTTCCCTAAGAATTTCATAAATTCATTGTTTTTTATAGCTGAGTAGTACTCCATTGTGTAGATGTACCACACTTTCTGTATCCATTCCTCTGTTGAGGAGCAAGTGATCTTAACCACTTGAGCCATGTCTCCAGCCCATGTAAATATTAAATTTTAAAGTTTTATTATACCACTCTCCGAACAGGTATCTTTTCCTTTTACAAACTACTTTTAAGAGTTTCTTGTTATCTTCACTTTGATACCCTTTGACAGGCTTCCGTTGTGTTTCCTATACTTTGTGGGTTACCGTTATCCTCAGTTTTGGACAAATTAAAGCTATTTCTTCCCCCTCTGCACTTCTTGTCTGGACATACATATTAGTGTACATTAGTATGTCACTGCATATATTAGCATAGCATCTGTCCACATACATTTGCATACTAGAAGTAGTCACTTTGGAGATTGTGGTTTTTCTCAGTCTTTCCACCAGGGTTTTCCTTTTGGATGCCAGTCTGTTACGGTGTCTCCACACTCTTTACCTTTGTTTTTCCTGCTGTAGTTTCTAAGCTGCTGTTAAAGTTACTTTTGTTTATTAGTTTCTAAACTGCTGTTAAAGTTACTTTTGTTTGTTAGTTTCTAAACTGCTGTTAAAATTACGTTTGTTAGTTTCTAAGCTGCTGTTAGTGTTTCTTTTGTTTGTTTGTTTCTAAGCTGCAGTTAATGTTACTTTTGTTTGGTTTTCTGTCAGACGTCTTGTTGTTCATTAAAGTTCAGTCCTTAGGTTCCCATTCTGTCTCCACTTTCCACCTCACAGGCTTAGTCTCCTTTTCCTGGGATGCTTTCATAGCATTTCTTGTCTCTTTCCTCTGTCATCTGTGTCATGTTATAGTTGTTCTGTTGTTTCTGGCAACTGTTTTTTTTTTTTTTTGGTTTTTTTTTTTTGCTGTGTATTTTTTTTTTCTCTGCTCCTGGTCCTTTTTCTTCTACCCAAGTATTAAGCAGATCTAACTAACACTGCTTAACTTCTGAGATGAGCTATGTTCAGGATGCTTTGGCATAGACTGTAACAACATTCTACAAGTATGTTTGAGTTCTGTTGTTATTATTTTTTTTCTGCAGAGCAATTAGGTAAAATTTGGAAACCATTTGTTCCTTCTGAGGTTTGTTTTAAATCTTTGTGAGATGGTATCAAGACAGCCTCTAGTCTGGGGCTAATTTTACCCCTTCCTGCGGCAATAAATACCTCTCTCTGCATTCTCTGCCAGACTTCTACTGACTGTGAGGTTTTTCCACCCTGGTTGCTGCAAGCACCAACTCTTCCAGACCTGCTCAAGCTCTGGGGTTGCTCCTTCTAACTCACAGACACATCTGATGAGAGGCTAAAATCCTGTTGGCATCTTTTTAGATAGGCTTTTTCTTTCCCCTTTAGCAGACAGACAACAATGAAAACAGCTAAGATTTACAGAGCTCATGAGATTCTGTCCTCATACAGCTGTGACTTGGAAATTCTGGGTCTGGAAACCAGAACCCTGGTGGGGTTTTCCTACCCTCCAACCAAACTGATGACCTTGGGGAGATGGACTGGGTGTGGCTGACAAGAGCCAGGGCTCTGCACACCTTGACTTGAAGCAGCACTGTTAACACATCCCACTTGGAAAGTTAGGGTCTGGTGTTCTTCCTTCCAACTCGGTGCCTGCTTCCTCCACTTTAATAGCAGGGTTTTGTTTGTTTGTTTGTTTTTTATCCCAACTGTGAAAGAGGCATTTCCTTCTCAGTCTAAGAGCATTCCTGTTTTGAGCTCTCAGTGACTCAATTTCTAGCCTCTTGCAGGTGTCATTGGCCCAAGAGGTGTGTGGCCATGATCTCTAGATAGAGTGAGCTGATTGCCAGTCCTCCTTTCCTTGAGCTTGCTGGCTTTTATTCCTTCTTTAAAAAAAATCACAATGTGAGGAGAGGGTACTGATGGGGGGGGTCATCTTGATCAGGAGCCCTGGATCCCATTCTAGCAATTTCTAAGACTCTTGAACCATAGAAAAGAGAGTCCTGTTTGCCCTCACCTGGGTACAGTAGCCAGAGTCTTCAAATCCCTGAAGGACAGCATCAACTTTTTCTCCTTTGTTTGTTGCCTCCTCCCCTGCTCCATAGCTCTCATGGAGGCAAGCAGGGAGCCAGAAGCATGAAGAGGACTTCACGACAATGGCAGAGACATGAGGAGCTGAGAAGCATAAGACAGCATAACACCATTGCCCACTGACATTCCTTAGTTCTCTCAGTGAGCCAGCCTTCAGGGGGATGGGATGTAGGAAAAGCTCATAGTGATATGGTCCAATGGCATAAGAATGGGACCCAGACTCTCTGATACTTGTTCATACTACTTGGCAATAAATCCTTCTGTCTGGATTTCTTTACCTAGGAATTAAAAAGCCAAGTCCCTTTCCAGATGTGTAGCATGTATCCCAATGATCCTAACAGCACTTTCCTGTACCTGCGCCCCCCCCCCCCCCCCCCCCGGCAGAAAGACTTTAAGGTACCATCTCCACAGCAAGGGACTTCTGGTTGGCCTGCATGCTAGTATATGCCACTTACATTTGCATTCAAAGGATTGAGGAAGCCAGAAGATGACGCCAGATCCCCCTGGGTGAGGCTGGAGTTACAGGAAGTTGTAAGCCCTCTGATTTGGGTGTTGGGAATGAACTTGGGTCCTTTGGGAGATGAACAAGTGCTCTTAGCTTCAGCCCTGTCCACAAATGAGGAAATTGATTTCAGTGGTGTAACTGGTCAGAAGCAGAAAGAAGCAGGTCTAAGTAGCTCTATCCTGGGTTCCTTGCCTCAAGAAGGTCACTCGAGGTCCATTGTCAGTTTGTAGTTGTTCCTTGTCCTTTCATGATTTCCACCTTTTTAAGATAAGATCTTACAGGCTGGAGAGATGGCTCAGCTGTTAAAAGCTAGGCTCACAACCAAAAAATAAAAGATCTTAGATCTTAATATATAACCCCAAACCCTGTCTCTAGCAGGAACCCTCTTCCTCCCCAGCATCATATATATCTTCATCTTCATATGAGATTATGGACACACACCCCTTGGGCCACGGCCCACATGCAGTAACTTGAGTGCTTTGGTTACAGATATTTCTCACACACCCAGCTCACCCAGTCCATTTAGTGGAGGAAACTGCTTTGTGATATCAGTGCTTGAATATTCTAGAATGCAGAGTGGAGTGGTCTGGGAAGTCTTAATATTGGAGAAGGGATGAAGAAAGAGTAGTAGGAGAGGAAGAAGATGGAGGAGGGAGGGAAGAGTAGAAGGAGGGGGAAGAGGAGGAGGGAGGAAGAAGAGGAGAGAATGAGAGGAGGAGGAGGAAAGAGGAAGGGGGGGAAGTGGAGGAGAAGGGAAGAGTTCTCATAGCGATGCACTGAGGTGCTCAAGCATTCATCTTCCTCTGCTAGACAGAAAGAAGAAGGAGATGGAAAGGGAAGGAGGAGGGAGGAGGAGATGGAGGAGGGAACAGGGGAAGGAGGAGGAAAGAGGGAGAAAGGAAAAGGAAGGGAAGGAAGAGGAGGGAAGGGGAGGAGGGAGAAAGGAGAAAAGAAGAGAAAGGGAAAGAAGAGGGAGGAAGAGAAGGAAGAAGGGAAGAGATGAAAGGAAAGGAAAAGGAAGGAGGGGAAGGCAAAGAGGGGAAGAGGAGGAGGAGGAGGAGGAGGAGGAGGAGGAGGAGGAGGAGGAGGAAGAGGCATCCTCAGCGCAGGATTCGTAGGAGTAAAGCACACAGAGGGAATTTAGCTCAGGGTGTTAAGGAGGCACCAGGAGAGAGGAACTGTAAGCTCAGAGTTGCCTGAGTGACACACTGGCACACTCAAGCGGTCAGCTTCCTCTGCTAGAAGTTAGTAGGCGTCACTGGAAGCTTCTGAGCATAAGCAGTGAGTCCGGAGGCTTTATAGGCAGTTCACCTGCCCGTATGTACCAGAGGGAGCACGTGGGTGAGGGAAGGGAGCCCTGGAGGAGGGTAAGCAAACAAAGGATACAGACCACAGTGGAACAGGGGATCAAGGAGTGGGAAGGAGAGAGGAGAGAGAAACAGAAGTGGGAATTCAGAAAGGGAGAGACCCAAGAACGCTTCCTCACCACAGGTCCTTCGCATGGTATATTGAAGAAACTTCCTTGGAGTCTAAAGATTAGGGTGGTAGGTAGAGGAAGTAACGGGGTTTGGAGCCTAAGAGAAGGTTGGGAGGGAGGATGTAGATGGGAGGCTGAGTGTACTGTTGTCAGTCTTGGGACGGATCAGATCTCATGGCCTTCTATTTCAGCAACTATAACAGAACACTGTAGTTCTTAACTGACGTGCTGACACCAAGGTTAAAAGAGCTTGCTTAGCACGACTTGAGAGAACGTATGTATAAGGGCTCAGGGATGACCATTACCGTTTCCCAACCACCACTAGCACCACTACCACCAACACCATCACCACAGCCACCACAACCACCACCACCGCCATCACCACCATCACCTCCACCACAGTCCCCACTGCCATAACTATCATCACTCCCATCGATAACAACAGCATTACCTCTGTCACCACTACCTTTGTCACTCTTACAACCCTTACTACCATTATCTCTATCATCTTCACCACCATCATGACCACCTCCACTATCACCATCCCATGGCAGAAACACCAGCTGTCCATGGAAGTCTCCTCATCCTAACTTGACAGAAGGGGAAACTGAGATACAGAGATTATCAGAATTTGAATCAGAGATTCTTAGCCCAACCATAGTATGCTCTCCATGTGAGAAATGGTCAGACAATACACTTTCTACCTTGGACTCCCAGAGAGCAAGAGGAGATGTGGTGGACTCTGCTCCTCCCAAGTGGTACACACGCCTCCTTTCCCCTGCCTTGCCCTGCATTTCCATGGTCAGCTGTAGTGGTTCCCAGACCCTTTGCAGGAGCCCAGGCTATTTCTAACAAATTGATCTTTGCCTTTTCTTTTGTTTTATTTTTTCCTTCCTTTTCCTCCTTCTTTCCCACCCTTCCTTCCTTCTTTTCTCCCTTCCTTCCTCCCTCCCTTCCTTCCTTCCTTTGAGGAAAAAGTTTTAAAGTAACAAAGAAAAAGGCACATCAGGCACCATTTTTCTTGGGAACCTCTAAAACCTTGATTAGCATCTCAGATTTGTAGCTACAGGGGGAAGACAAGAGTGACTCTCTCAGAAAACCCTGCCCTGGGTGCTGTTAAAATTCTTCTGCACTTCCAAAGACCTCCCACGACATTCCTGAACAATTTGCATGGAGTTGCGCAGAGGAATCTGGGATATCCCCAGCCCTCCCAGAAGCCCGGCTTTGCTTTTTGTCTGCGTCAGCTGTGTCTTTCTCATGGACCCTTTCCACAAGTCTTCTGGAAAGTTCATAGAATAACTTGTGGAATTCCCAATGGATTCCCATGAAAACCTCCCTGAGTTGTCATGTCAGACCCATGAGTTCTTACAGAGATATAGAATTCACACATGGAACATCCCCTCGACTTCCAGAGAATTCTACACTAATGCTCACATCATGCTAAGAAAAGTTCCCATGAAATGCTAAGAGAATTTACTTTAAATGATCTGAGAAACCTCAGGGGAGATTTGAAGAAACTCTTCAGCATTCCCTGGGAACACAAATTAAGTCTCCCAACTGATCAGAAGAGAAAGGCCTGTCCTCAGGGGTCATTTTGGCAGGGTTGGTCTGCAGGCAGTGAATGCTGCTGACGGCTCCCTTGGCTTCCATGGGGGCTCTAAGGGCTTTCTCATGTGTTTTGTAGTTCCCTACCATGGTGTCACCCTGGATAAGGCAGAGCTTGTGCTTCCTTGTTTCTACCATTCAAGGTCGAAGCTGCTCGATGTTGCTACCAAGGCTGATGGGCCAGACAATGTGGGTGGCAACAACTGTTACAGACACCCAGGTCCTTCCCTCGTCTGATGCTTTCACTTAGGACCCAGCAAGTTTTATGTCGTCAATCTTTACCTCATGTGCTTGAAGTCTTTGGCTCACCATGGATGCTCTTCATTCATTAAGCCTGACTTGGTAAGGACCTGCGATGCTGGCACACCATGGGTATTGACAGTAATATTCTTTTCAGCTTGGAATAAGGAGTCACAAGGATGTGGATTGCCATGGAGCCCACACTGGCTCCCCGTGCTAGGGGACAATGCACTGATTTTTGCAAGTCAGCCTCCACAGGAACAAAATGACAGGAGCTCAGCATGGGGGACAGGGCTGCCACACAAAGGAGCTGCCCAAGGAGTGGTCAAGGAGGCAGCTAGGCAGCCCTACCCAAGCTCAGCCCACAGACACCTGCCGATGCCTAGCCTGCTCCAGTCACTTTGGCCCTGGCCCAGCTCTGGAGCCCAGAATAGAGACCTATTAAGCTGATGAGTGTGGTCTCACGTAGCACTTTGGACCCTCTTCATTCTGCCTATAGCCAGCAACCCTGAATTATGCCTTTAGGGGCAAGAGACTTGTTCCCTGCCCTGAACTGGCTTGACTCCAGCCTGTCTCTGAGGATTCCCCTCCTGACAGCTGCTCCTGGGTTCACCCAGGCTAAGCTCAGTGTCCTGGCCTGCTTCCCAATCCTAACTCATTAGGCGTGGGATGAATTATTTCAGGTCTGGCTTCCTTACAGAGCACAGACTCTGTCTTTTTGCGAGGAACTCCAGGGTGCCAAGACAGTGTCTGACACCCATGAGGGATGGATGGATACTTTCTGACAGAATGGTGACCAACCCCATGGAGCCATCCTGTGATAACAATAGTTCATGCTCCCCAGTCATTCCATGTGAGCTCCAAGCCTTCCCAAGGGGGCGGAATGCATCCATGAAGCACTGAGTTCCATGGAGCAGCACTGCACTTGGAAACTACATCATGTGCTCACTCTGCACCAGGCCTGCATGTGCTTTCCCTTTTCTACCACTCAAGGTCGAAGCTGCTCGATGTTGCTACCAAAGCTGATGGGACAGACAGCATGGGTGCCAACAACTGTTACAGACACTCAGGTCCTTTCCTCGTGTCTGATGCTTTCGCTGTTTATAGCTCTCTGCATAACCGAGAATCCTGGCTGTCTTTATCAGATGGTGTTGCAATAACAGAATGTCTGAGACTGAGCAGCTCAGGAACACCTGAAGGTTACTTGGAGAGTCACCAGTGCAAGAGCCTGTCTCTAATGCAAGAGCATTAGCACATCCTGTCATGTCCTAATGTGGAGAAAGGGGGAGCAAGTGTACAGTGAGAAAGACCCACCTGGGTTGCCTTTCTAACCAATCTCCACAATAATGAGATGGTTCTGGAAAAACTCTCTTCAGTTCCCCATTTCTTAACCTGTTACAGCAAAAGTGAAAGCACCAGACAAGTTTGGGAGGGACAGCTCAAATCCCAACTCTGTCCGCTCAGCCCCAGGGTAACTGGGGAGTGGGTGTTAGCCAGGGTTGCCGGAGTCCTCACGCAGATCCAAGAGCAAGGATGAGGAGAGGAGAGCTAGGCTCAGCCCTGGCCTGAAATGACTAACTCCTTTAAAAGCAGAAGGCAGCCAAGGCATCTCAGAGCAGTGGTGTGGAACCCTCCTCCCCTGTTGGTCCTGGATTCTTCATCCTCACCACACCCAGGAGCCACCTGGACTCTATTTCCTTAGCAATTCCCTTCAATTGCTTAAAGCAATTCTCTTAAACACTTTAAAGTCCTAAGTGGTCACACCAGTGAGATCACACTCTGGGTGTGGGTGGCAAACCCTCTCCACAATAACCTGCTCCCCGCTTTCCTGGGAAACAGCCCTCGGGTTTCCTCGCTGGCCACAGTACTTGTTAGACAAAAAGAAGACTTCCTGTCTGATTTCTCTTGAAACAGGGAGTTTACAACCTAATCCTGACCAACGGGATGCATGACTTAAAGGGAAGGAATGTGTCTTTTCCCTTTGTTATTCTTTCCTGCTTTCAGGAATGTGGGCACGATGACTAGAGCTGTAGCAGCCAGATTAGACTGTGAGGTGATCTGCAGAGTGGAAGTCTTGTGCAAAGGAGAGGAGACCTTGACCTTGTCGTTCTCCCAGCCTTTGAGTTTTGCCTACATCGATTGTGATAGCTTATGTTGATGGTCAATTTGACAGGATCTACACCCTTTGAGAATGTATACAAGGAAATATCTAGGTAGGATTAATTGAAGTGAGAAGATTCAACCTAAGAGTGGGTGGAACCATTCCCTAGGCTTCAGTCCCAGACTGCATAAAAAAGGAGAAATTGAGATGAGCCACAGCATTCATTTCTCTCTTTCTGCTTCCTGACTGTAGACACAACAGACCAGCTGCCTCCTCTTTACATTTTTTTTTAATTGTGTTGCATGGGGAATGGGGAGTTGTTGCTGTGGTGTGTGTGTGTGTGTGCTACAGCACACATGTGGAAGTCAGAGGACAACTTGAAGGCATCTGTTCTTTCCTTACATTCTTTGGGCCTCTGGATTAAACTCATCAGGCTTGGTGGTAGGCACTTTTACAGGCTGAGCATCTCAGTCAGCCCCTTGTGCCTCTTCTTTTTAAGGTAATACTCTAGATGGAGATATACTCCATGAGTGTATGCAACCACTGCCACCACCTCCTGGTCTCTGGGTGCAGGGACCAGCCCATGGGGAGCTGGGGCTTTGCAGACACAGCTAAGGAGACACAAACCTTCAGCTTGGAGCATCACACAAATGACAGATCAATGAAGCTGTCAGTGGTCATATATCTAGGTCCTTCCTAGAATTCTTTTGATGCTGGGTCTTTTACTCAGGATGCTCAACATCGGGCTGGAGAGATGGCTCAGCAGTTAAGATCACTGACTGCTCTTCCAGAGGTCCTGAGTTCAAATCTCAGCAACCACATGGTGGCTCACAACCATCCATAATGAGATCTGATGCCCTCTTCTGGTGTGTTTGAAGATAGCTACAGTGTACTTCCATATAATAAATACATAAATCTTTAAAAAAAAAAAAAGTAGGATGCTCAACATCCTTCCAGAAGCCTCAGGAAGCCAGGCATAAGGTCAGATGTGAGAAGAATCTCAGGCCCATCACTGGCATCAACAGCTACAGTGATGCAATCCAAAAGCCAAGACTTCTTACTGGTCCCTGGATGGCTCCAGCAGAGGCAAGTATTCCATTATAGGACTGTTCCAAGTCCCCTTGTCTGTTCTTCAAGCCAGGGCTTCTTCTAGACAAGTGGTTCTCCCCTTGAGACCTGACACCTAAATCATTAGAAGCATGCCCTGGGTATTGTATCATATATGACATACAGCTGAAAGCCCCTGGCTCAGACCCTTCCTGCATAGTCAGCAATGACATTCCTGGTTATTATGGTACAGAGGCAGGGTACAGGAATACCTGGTCTGGGGCACCAAAGAGATGGTTAACCCACAGTGCATCTTACACTCCAGACCATGGA
Source organism: Montemys delectorum (assembly GCA_019843815.1). Lineage (NCBI taxonomy): Eukaryota > Metazoa > Chordata > Mammalia > Rodentia > Muridae > Montemys > Montemys delectorum. Next base: position 7,076 of record JADRCD010146346.1, on the reverse strand, counting down.
AAATTCAAACCCCTTCATCATCTTTGAAACTCAGCTGGCTAGAGGACATAGGCAAAGACAGGAAGCTTGTGTTCCCATGCAAAACTAAATTGAATCTATGCCATGGGCCAAATGTCGCTGGTTCCATTCAAAATTCATCATTTCAACCAGGTGGCAGCTTTGTGGTCTTGAATTAGCTGGCCACTGAAATCCACCAGCCAGGACCTTGGCCATGTCACTGGGTTTTCTGTCTTTTTTTTTTTTTTTTTCCTTGCTTATAAATAGGAGCAATGGAGCCATTAGAAAAATAAATGCACGAGTCAGCATGTGTCTGGACATCTGGTACCTTGCTCATTCCTGACTCCCCATTCAGGCTGCTTAGCTCTGTCAGGATGCCCCTGACCAGCTGGGAGGTTGCAGAAATCTTCCTCAGCCATGGTCCCAGAGGGAGCTTCAAAAGTCAGTGGCTGGACAACAGCACCTTTCTCTTCCAAAGAGGGATCAGCCACGAAGGGCGTTGGCAAGAGCTGTGATGACATCTTCATTTGAGGTAATAGGATTAGCATGGCACCACAGAGCCTCCTGGGCAGAGAATGGGCAAAGTCTTGGGAAGTAGGGAGGGGAGCCCTGAATGCTGCAAGCTGCCAGGAAGTAGACACCACCCAGGGGAGGGGCCATCCCTGCCCTCTGATCCTCTGATGGATGCAGGAACTGGAAAATAGAATTAGCCTCAACACACACACACACACATGCACACGCACAGGCACGCACACATTCATGGCTATGTGTTGCAGGATGGAGGGCTCTTTGGTACCTTCATCTCCCCCAAGCACCTCATTCAGGTGAAGTTCTACTCTGGGAGTTTCCAGTTCTTGACAAACCTATCCCCAGTCAGGTCCAGGTGACATCTATCTGGGCACTCATCACAGTAGTGTCCAGGGGACTATGACTTCTGCTCAGGTTCAACAGAAAGCTCTTTCATGCATGTCTAGCCCCCTTCCCTGGGAGCCATTCACAGGACATTCTCAAAGGCTGAACCCAGGCCCAAAAGAGGCCAAAGACTCACACTGGACTCTGCTAGCCCTGGTAGAGCAGCCTGATGGTTAACAATCTGTTAACATGTAATTTTGGTTATTATTAACATAGCTTTACTTTTTCTGTCCTGTAAAAATGTTAATGCATCACTTTCTAACCTTGACATTGATAGAATTACTACTTAAAAGTATATTAAAGGGGGCTAGTGAGATGGCTCAGCAGACAAGAGCACCAACTGCTCTTCCAAAGGTCATGAGTTCAAATCCCAGCAACCACATGGTAGCTCACAACCACCTATAATGAAATCTGATGCCTTCTTCTGGTGGTCTGAAGACAGGTACAGTGTACTCATTTATAATAAATAAATCTTTTTTAAAAAGTATATTAAAGGAGTTATACATCAACACCTATACATCCCTTATTTAGAAACCAGTGCTACCAAGTGTTAGTGCTTGAACTAAAGTGCTTACTCCCTTCTCTGTTCCTCTCTTGCTACACACAGACAATGTACTCATTCTTTAGGCATATATATATATATATATTTTTTTTTTAATATATATATGGGATATGGTGTGTCTACATGTGTATGTGTACATTACATATGTGTGTTTCCGTTGTGCCTGTGTATGCTTACATACATATATGTGTATATTGAATGCATACATGCACATTTATATACATTTGTGTTTGTATATCTGTGCAATGTTTTTGTATTATGTTTGTGTGTATATATATATATATATATATATATATATAATGTGTGTGGTCTACATCTGTGTGTATACATGTATACATTGTATACATTTTTGCAAGTGTATATGTATACATTGTGCATGCATATATAATTGTGTGTGTGTACATTTATGTGTATGTTCATTGTATATATGTGTGTATACATTTTCTTACATTGTATACATGTGTGCCCATTTTCTTATGAACCACCTGCAGACCTCAAGATACTTGTCTTCTGACTCTCTTGGTGAGAACCATCTAGAATATTCGCATCCTCTTCTAAACACATAACAGTGAGGCTGACATAGGAAAGTCCTCTTTTATAGATATTCCATACTGTGATCTAACTCCTGATACACATACAATTGCCCCAGCTTAGGACCCCACAGATCCTTCAGACTTTTTCTTCCAAAGTGAAGATGCAACCAAGGTCCCCAAGACACTTGTTTACTGTGTCATCGAGAAGTTCAAGGGGCACTGAAGGCATACGGAGGCCACACTCCTCAGGCCAGGCTGTTGTGAACAGTGGTCAGCTGTCCTGATGGACCTGATGTGTGGTTGCACAGGTTTCTGATTCTTGCCTCTTCACATATTGCTTTAGAAACTCAGCACCAAAGTATACAGCCCCAGGGCCTATCACTGGGGAGTCTCAGGGGCCCAGTGTCCTTGCTTAAGTGAGAAAATGGCTGTCTCCAGCAAGTGGCTCTGGGCCTCCATGGATGGGCACACTCTCCACTGTCCTTTTCCCTCATTATGTAAATTCTGCTTTTGCTTTGAGCATGTGTCTTACGGTCAGTTGTGATTGGCTTGGATCAGCCTGGCCTTCCCATCAGCCTTTGCTGGATGCCTACTTCCCCAGGAGTCCCCTGCAGCCAGGGTTGGCTATGTTGCTGATCAATCTAATGAATAAGGTGTAAGGAATTACCCCTGAGGCAGGGCCTCTTGAATCTTGTTCTGTGCTGATATAAAAAGACTATACTTCAGGAAATCTTTTTCACCTTTCTTTCTGTTCTCTGCCTTTGAACTTGATTGTGATGCCTGGAGCTGTCATAGCTACTTATGCCCATAATATACCAGGCACCAGGACAAAGATCCAATGTGTTGTGGATGGCACAGCTGAGAGATGGGAAGAGCTTTGTTCTATGATGTTGACAGATCCTCAGATCCTTAGGAGAGAAGTCTCTGTCTTCCGTTTCAGCTACTATTGCTATACACTTAGCATTGCTAAGTGATAGACCCTCTGAGAGATGTGTAGACACTACGGAAAGTACAACGCATATGGAAGTAAACACAACAGGGTTTAAAACACAAGAGGCAGTGTCTAAAGGGCCCTGTGAGCCAGGACTCCTTACACAGCTATTTTGAATCCAGTTGCCTCAACTATCAAAAACTTCCTCAAACAAAAGCCTGTAGGCAGACCATCCACTGGAAAGATGGGCTTCCATGTCTTCCTTCAGCTAATTGCTCATTCTACAGACTTTACCAGAACACCTACTATGATCAGCTTATTCACTGAACACTTTTTGATCACCTAGCAGGCATTCCACTGAGTGACAAGGTATTCCCACCTAACCCAACCTGGTCTTCCAGGTTCAGGCAGGTGCCCACCATGCTGCTCAGCAGAAGTCATTGCTCCCATTGGCACAGATGAAGAAACTGAGGCTCACAGAAGTGGTACCAGTCTGCAGGGCTGCCCAACCTCATGTTGGGGGAGCCAGAGTCCACCGGTGGAGTGGGTGTCCGCAGCAGGGGCTGTCAAGAGAGGGTGGGATCCAGGGGGAGTCTGCAGCTTATAGAGTCTTTGAGGAAAAGACAAGACTGCTTCCCATTGCCTGGGCAATATGTTCCTTATTTCCATCCCACTTTATCGGATATATAAACTGGATTATCTGCTCAGCTATGGGCTCAGGGTCATTATCAGCTCATAACTTCTGCTTTCAACTTCTTAGTCCTAATGGAGTTTCACGCCGAAGGAGCCTTGGCCAACCTGGCACCTCCCTCACATATCCTTATAGTCCCTCTCTTCTTTATGTCCTTAGCAAGGAGACTTAGTAAGCCAGGTGTGGCCACCCCATATCCTGTTAGGAAAGCAGGAAAGAGTTCTGAGTAGGCTGGGATGCCTACTGATGCAGCGAGCACCCTTTTGTCCTATACTTGTCCACTCATTCTGCTTTGTGGAAACTGAGGCTGAAGGAGTAACATGCTGGAAGCCATGCAGTGTGATTGCAGGGTGGGGTATAGGGGAACCAGGCTCCCTATGTATCTGTGAGCCCAGAAGCTGCTGGGTCATTTTAGCTCTGAGCTAGTTGTCTCATCTGTGTACCCATGGTGTGTTGTCCCAGGGTCTTACAGCCACAGGGATTATGTGGGTAAAGGTCTCTAATTTGCTAGCTTTGGTCAACAGAGGTGCTGTGGGCTCAGGCAGGGAAAAGGCAGAGTCCTGTTGAGAGCAAAGCAGGTGCATCCCTCCCACATCAATCATTAATCAAAAAATAAAGAATGCCCTACAGATTTGCCTATAGCCAATTTGCTAACAACATTCTCTGAATTAAAGTTCCCTCTTCCCAGATGACCCAAGCTTGTCCCACATTAACAAATACTAACCAGAGCAGACAATAATAAAAATATACCTTTGAGGTACTTCCTAAGAAGTTCATGGTGTCCATCAGACAGATAAGCAAACAGAGGCATAGAGAAAATGCAGTTGCCCAGGGGTCACAGACATTTGGTAGTAGGACTCTCCAGGACTGTATTCCTAGGTGATCACTGAATGGATAGATGGATGAATAGATAGATGGATGGATGGATGGATGGATGGATGGACGGACGGACGGACGGGTGGATGGATGGATGGATGGATGGATGGACGGACGGACGGACGGATGGGTGGATGGATGGATGGATGGATGGACGGACGGACGGACGGGTGGGTGGATGGATGGATGGACAGACGGATGGGTGGACGGACGGACGGGTGGGTGGATGGATAAATGAGTGGATGGAACAAGCCCCTGGAGTCCCTGCTAACACACTTCCTCTTCCTCTGGCCCTGAAGCTGATTCACATTTTTCAGCTTCCCTTGCAGGTCTGCCAGTGGGATCTGGGGATGGAGTTAATGTGTCCCATTCCTGTAGTTGGCTCCTGGGGTAACAGAACCATGAGGAGAAGAGCCCAGGTCCTTGAGCCATGGTGTACAGGAGAGCCATCAACTATCACCTTTGTTCAGCTTTGCTTGGCCAAGAAGCAAGCTTGTACAGTACCCTTTGCCTTAGCCCCCAGGCTGTATCCTTACAGCAGAGTTGAAAGGGAAACCTTCACTGAGGGCTACAAATGCTCAGGGATTGACAGGACAGTGGGTGTTACCAAAAAGTACAAAGGGGCCCCTCTGCAATGTCCCTGAACATCCACCCAACCCAGCCTTCTTCTCTACCTTCCAGCTGAGCCTGGCCTCCTGCCTGTTGCTTTTCCCCTTAACCAACCCCACAGCTGAGACTGGATCCTGCCTCCTCCTTCATTGCCCAGCATCCATCCATCCTGCCAGGCCCTTCCAGGCAGACCTACCTTCTGTGTACCTCTATATCTCTCCTGTCCCCAGCACTCCAGGACAAGATGCTCTGTAGGTTCTTCATGTTTACTAGAGAAAACATTGGATCCTCCCCAGCACATCTTTTCCCTCTCTGCCATGTATTTATGCACAGTGAGAGGAAACATCTATAAGCCAGAGGCAGAACCATTGCAGGAAGCAAGGTGGCCAGCATCACTCCTGTGATAGACCACCTCCAGAACTGAGGGGAAGAATGGGTCCTTTAAGCCCCATCCTTGATGTGGGTCCTAAGAGGGCTGAGATACCTGCCCAGGCTCCTCTCCCCTCCATTTCTTTTCCCAGACCCCTCTATTTCCCCCAAGCTCCTCCTCCCACAGAGGAGGAGCTCTCCCTTTAGGTTCCCTCTTCCCTTTAGGTTCCCCTCCTAGGTCTCTTTTCCCAGCATGCCTATTTTCTTCCTACACCCCTCCATGTCCCCCTCCTTTCAGGACCAGAGCTCTCTTCTCTACTTTATATCCCATTTCCCCTTTACCTGCTTCCCCAAACCCCTTTTCAAACCCTAGGTTTTCCTAGGTTCAGCCCTTGTCCCCTTCCCCTCCCACAGACTTCTTTTCCTCCTCAGGCATCCTCCTACCCCATTCCACCCCTGCCCAACTCTACACTAACCTTTATTTTCATAGGTCTTGTACTGGAACTCTGTTGCAAGACCTTCATTGGCAGGAAGGGACTGGATATGGCTCTCTCTCTCTCTCTCTCTCTCTCTCTCTCTCTCTCTCTCTCTCTCTCTCTCT